>BFEA01000048.1:4090326-4110333 GCA_003427395.1 Chara braunii
CTCTCTCTCTCTCTCTCTCTCTCTCTCTCTCTCTCTCTCTCTCTCTCTCTCTCTCTCTCTCTCTCTCTCTCTCTCTCTCTCTCTCTCCCACACACGCACGCGCACGCACTTAGAGACTGACAGAGAGAGAGGGAGTGCACGCTTTAACATAGCTGAGCGCCTATGGGCGAGGTTTTTTTTTTTTTTTTCAAATCAATCAATCAATCAATCAATCAATCAATCAATCAATCATTTAATCAATCAACAATGAATCAATCAATCAATCAATCAATCAATCAATTAATCAATCAATCAATCAATCAATTAATCAATTAATTTTTATTTTTTTATTTTATTTTATTTTTATTTTGATTATTTTTATTGTTTTAAAATATATATAAAAAAAAATGGGGGTGTAGAGCACGAAAAACTCTACATCCCCATATTTTTTTAATTTTTTTTTGGTTTTGTTTTGGGAGGGTTTCGTCGGGACCTTTCATACGGCTGTACGACCGTACGTACGGTCGTACGATCAGATCCCCGTACGATATACGGGTTGCAACACAGCCATCCCCTGCAAAAGGGGGGGTCCCCTGATGGTTTCGTCTATCCAGTCTTCTATTGGGGGTGACGTTAAAATCCCCTGCTATGACTAATGGGATGCCTTCGCGTACTTTCGTTCCTAGATTCCCCAAAAAGGCTCTTCTTTCTCTGATTGTATTAGGGGAATAAATGCAAAGTATGCAAAGTAGTTCCAATTATAGCATCCCCAACACTAATACCCACCGCCCCTCTTCTTCATTTGCCACCTAGTGGACCAACTGGAATTTGGAGTCGGGGGGGATCCAAGTGGCTACCCCTGGTGAACCCGGCCTAGGGGCATGAGCCCTCACGGCCGAGTGGGGCCATACCATCTTATGGGCCCTGTTATGCTCTGGGTTGTCCTATAGGTGGGTCTCCTGCACACATATCACATCCAACCACCGCCTACCTCCTTCCCCTCTGAGTTGGTCCCAAATGACTTGACATTTTTTAGGTTTATTGGATGTCAAGCCATTTACGTTGATGGAGCGCAAGTCCAGATCCGTCATTCTTACACATTGCTGCCAGACAGGGTTTCTGCAATATAATGTTTCCAAGTCTCCCATTTTCTAGGTGTTCCCTTCTTTTGGTTCGGGGTGCACTTAAAGGGTATGCCACTATTTGACATCCCATCTGTCCAAACTCAAGACCCTCTTCCACACTTTTGCAGAAGCATTTGCACACATCGTCGTCCGACCAGAGGTTGCTGGCTTTTATTTTCGCACACTACAGGTCCAACAGCGTGTTGTGGTTGTACCAGCGTAAGTTGGCAGTTTTATTAGGTTCAAACAACAGGTAGAGGTCATTCCTACCGATCTGTTGGTCGCAACTTTCGAACTCCGACGCATACTCAACATGCACATACTGCAAAATGTGTAAATGAATGATGAGACTGAAACATATTGTAGCTGGGGTATACGCGCAGCGGACTGACTGGACTGGACTGGACTGGCTTGGTACAGACGGTGGTACCAGGCGTAAATGGACTTGACTGAGCGAATATACGGCCTGTGGGATCAGGGACTCATCAGGCCACCTGGTCCCACAAGTGGAACAGGCAAATAGGCCGATAGCCCTGGCTGTAGGTCAGGACAGGTAGAGGCACGCTGCAGCTCATGAACCATAAAAATACAACAGCCCATGAACTCGCCACGACCACAGTAACCTCAGCGTTAAGTCGTCGGCGACGTTCCCTACGTGTGTTCGACTCCACACATACGAGCGGCGGCAGGAAGAGGCGACAATCATGGACCTTTGGGGGGCGCTCACAAATTGGTGACGACTTACGATGACTTCACTGCGTCGCTGCAAATACCCATTTCCACCATCGCTAGTATGGACACCACATGCCCCACGTCGTCGTCGTGAAGTCCAATACCCAATTCGAAATTTGATTTTCGAACGGGGAGGTCCATTGCTTTTTAGGGTTTTTTTTTCTCCCCATCGCCAATACCTTTCAAATTTTCCCGCCTTCGGTAGCTGGACCACACCGTCATGAGACAGACATCACCGAATGGACCAAGCCATTGTCCTCCGCCCCCCACGACCAACTGTAATATTATGAAAATTGTTGTGAGGGACCAAAAGGAATGATCCTCGGGAGACCACCCCGAGGATAGGTGGAGCGACGGTGAAAATTTCCTTCAAAACCCCGAAGGAAACTTCCTTGGGCCCCGAGGACGCCACAAGGAATGTCTAATGAGCCCCACAACGGATCTTGACCCCTTTTACCAATACCTTTCCCATATGTCGCCCGCATGCCTGAATTCACCGTGTGTGCCAAGGAAAACAAACCAACATGGATGTATCTTGCTGGCGCCGCCAACCATTTCGATTCCCCGGTCAACTTCCAGGTAATGCTATCGAGCGCATCGGTCCCCCATGGGAACCTTCCCAGCCTCGTCACACATGATTTGTGGTAGGAATTTTATCCTTTCCCGGTACAATGGATTTGTCATCGCCGCTCCGACCGAGTGCGCCAACCATACCTCTCACGAACCCCTATAACAGGATATGGCCATGCGAGGTACAACTTCAAGTTACCTCCACCTACGAGAGTTGTCATCATCCCTTAGGTGGACGTATCCCTGTTGAGCTACTGAAGCACGTGTGAAAGTTAATCAGTTGCAATCGCAGAGGTGGCCCAACCGAGGGCGTTTCTCGTACGATGTAGCATAGGTGGTACGCGCGGTCCCACACCTTTATTGGACACGTGCGCTAATCGACGCATTGGGGGGTTGAAGTCCCATCTCGACCCGTCGACGGTCGACTATGACGCATCCTTCTTGCCACGTCTTACACCACACCAAAGCAAAAAGACAGATCACTTACACAAAACAAAACACTCATAATCCTTTTAGTATCCAACCGATAACTTTTTCACACGGAAATCGGTTCGGTGTCGCGCGCAAGACTTAGAATAAAACTGAGTGGACGCAAAGTTTTCTTATATCGACTAGCCATGCAAACATACGCAAACAGTCACAACGATGGAGTAGTATGTAGTACGCATAATCGCATGACCCTCAATGGTCTTTAGGGTTGTGTTCAACAATCAAGTTTCTGTTGACACTCGTCTTGAGGGGTTAATCTCTCGATGTTAAACAATCGGCAAGGCGGTTGAGAACCACGTCCTCTTTTGCACCCTGCGGAGAGTGGGTGGTACACAAACCCCCACCTGTCGTGGCAGTTGAGTTTTATCACCCTAAAAATGAACTCCATCATCGAGGGCCTGGAGAAAAGTCAAGGTGTTTGACTTTGACGACTGACACGGACTTCAACGTCAAACTATAATAATCCTAAAAAACAAAGGGTAAAGAGTGGATCTCCTTTTTTTCTCAAATGCAAAACCAGCTCAACCTTCTCACGCGCTCACAATATGTCGCACGGACACTTATGATATACATATACAGAAGGTTATAAAACACGGCACGATCAGTTCTCACAATCACAGTGGGACTTCTTTCAATCAGTGATTGTAGACGATCAAATCCAAAGTCTGAACGATAACCATACCTGCAATCACATCAAATATTCAACCAAAAGTCCACACACTGCACGAGGTCAACTTCAGCCACTCTCTGCCCTCATACTCCTTGCTTTAGCCACACAAGCCTCAACCTTTTGTCTAACCTTCCATAATAAAATACTTAGTATCTTTGTTAAATAACCATTCAATAAATTTCTGGTAAAAACTCAACGAAACAATTCAAGTCACGAGGCTAAAGCTTTCACGTTGAGTAGCGAGAGTGAATTGAAGTTGAATCGTAAACCTACGAGTCAGCAACCGACCTCTTATCAGTGATAACAGAAAATGATCCTCGTGGGGTGAAACTGAATTTAATCAAAATCCTGAATCAAAATGTTTAACGACGACCTGTAACACAAGATATGTCAATTTCCAACTAAGCTTATAACTATATGGAGAATATCCTTCATATCATGCCTTACTTGAATCCTTTCATAACTAAGTCTAAGTCTTCCTTTAAGCAAGTGTCATAAAAAAGTATGATTTTTCACAGCATATCCCCTACTCAAGGTGAATTGTCAAGATTTTTGACAGCATTTTCCCTACTTAGGGTGAATTGTCAAAAATTTTCTTATCAGAATATAATACAACTCGTCTAAACTAAGCAAATTTCGGCAGCGTTTCCCGTAGGCAAAGTGTCTTCTCAAAATTTATATATTCGCTCGAATACGAAAACTTAAATGACCTTTAACTCTAGAGAGTCAAATTTTGTCTAACTCCCTGAATTAGTAAAAAATTGGGCAGCATCTTCTTTAGAGAAGTATAATTATCAGATTTTATTCTAAATTAGATAAGAACACGAAATAAAACTTGAGTTCTGTCAAGATAAATTTTTACTAATTCATTAGATTTTTATAAATCTCTATATCACTTCCCTTACAGAAAGTATTTTTTTCAAATTTATACAAAGCTAAATACAAAATCTTAATCAACTTTGACTTCCCAAGATCAAATTTTGTCTTACTCCCTAAGTTGGCAAAACTTTGGCCAGCACTTCCCCTAGAAAAAAAAACTTCCTAGATTTCTACTAAGCCAGATATATAACTTCAGACAAACGTTGAACTTTGAAAAACCAAAATTTAACTAACTCATTGGTTTTGTAGAAATTTTGGCAGCGCTTTCCATAGAGAACGTAACTTTTCAAAATTTATACAAAGCTAAGTAAAATAAATGATCCAAAAAAATGCGATAATTGACCTAAGTAAAAAAAAAGTTTGTTAGGAAAATGCAGGAATTGAATTAATTCTTATAGCTCTAGCACATGACAAACAACTAAAGCAACTATCTATCAAACTGAAATTCAAACTAAACAAAACTTTCATTCAACCACATATAAATTCATACCACAATGTTTAAGTACTTTGATCAGTCCAATGGTTGTACCTTGTCAACAATAGTTCATAGTCATTCAATGATTTATCCCTTATACCCAACTTACGTAAGCTGTAAGGTGAGACCATTCAACTTAAGAACAAAGCCTAGCTCAACCATTGAATATACACAAATACATGACACTGCTACTTTTCTCTTCTTTGAGCATGTGACTAAATCATTCAACTTGGAAACAATGCCTAGTTGCCCTGAACTGTTTAAAGTAGCCAAGTTATATATAACTTTCTGCTCTTAGTCTTTTAAGGTAGCATATGACTGAACCATTCAACTTAGAAACAAAATTCAGCCTGTCCGAACTCATCACTAATTCATATTCTTAATTAATACTATTTTTATTGTGATAAGCTACAGCCAGACCATTTAACTCATAAACAATATCTGACTAGCATGTTCATAAGTAAGATAATAATAAAGTATTAACTAAGCGTTCGCGGTACGAGCGGTGCGGGCCACACCCGCAAAAATAAGAGAACTGGCTACGAAGTTTGAGTTTAATTCACGAATTAAAAAAATAACAAATAGAAAAGAAAAAAGAAAAGTAAGAGAAAGGGCGAGGAGAGACAGGGATAAAAAATATATATATGTAGAGAGAGAGATAGATAGATAGATAGATAGATAGATAGATAGATAGATAGATAGATAGATAGATAGATAGATAGAGAGAGAGAGAGAGAGAGAGAAGCAACGAAAAAACAAAGAATAAAAAAAACGAACACGAGTATAAAAAGAAAAAAAGTTTCATATGAAGATTTTTTGTTTCATTTAAGTAAGCAAGTGACCGCAGTATGATCAAGGCACAATTATTGCGTAATGCAATCAATATTGACTTAGAAAAACGGAATAATATTACGTCAAAATGATTTAAGTTCTCTCTCTCTCTCTCTCTCTCTCTCTCTCTCTCTCTCTTTGTCTCTTTCCTTCCCCTCTTATTTATTTATATTTCCCTTCTCATCTCTCTTGTAGGGTAAATTACGTAACTGAACCCGAAGACGGTTATCTAAAAATTTGTCATTAAGGCATTGCCTGGACAACCGTCCAATCAACATTTTTGTCTTCCTATCTCTCTTATAAGACCAATCAACTTCCTTCACTTGAACGATATTCTTGCAACACCTCACAAACAAAAACTTGCTCAAACACTTTGCGACGATACTCCTCGAAACTTCCGAATCGAGCCTGTCTTTGACGATTTTAATCGAGATGAATTGCAGCATTCACACATCTCCAAGTTTTCATACTTGTATTCAATTCCGCTGCTGTTTCCACAATATCTTGCACCCTGTGAGAACTGTCAAGATAGGAAAAGTGCGCAAGTGTCTTTTTCAACCCAATAGATTCAACAGAGTCATACATGGTAATGCTAAAATTAGAAGAACTTGGTTGTTCTAATGGTTATGTATGGACATGCAGATGGTCTTTTGATGGTATAAGAGCGGGCACAACACAACTGACAGGAGACGGAGTAGCCGTAGCGGTCAGCAAAGCAGAAACAGCAACAAAAGTAGTGACAATCGACGTTGACATATTGGAGGGTGAAACATAATCCGCAAGACGTTGAAAATTTGGAGGAAATGCTGCTTGAAGGGGGAGTTTACGCACCAGAGCGGAATGAGGAGTGGAAGACGCAACTACAGGAGGAATTCTTTTGAGAAGCATCTGTATCCGTGCATATCTGTGAAAGGATTGGGAAATGGTCCCTTCTGTCGGACAATGTGGGAAATCTAACATCATCCTAGTAATTTCCTCATTAGAGAGAGTCGTGAACTCATAAGTCAAAATTGATTGCAAAATGGAAAAAGCCGCGAAATCCGAAACAATCAACGGGTCTGAAGGAAGAGGGAATCGTCGTTCCAACCATATATCAGTGAGTTTCGTTATTTTCCACTCAAGGAAGTTTTTCCATATTCGTCAATCTTTTACGACTGTGACACGTTTGACAAACATTTAATAAAACAACTCAGTCAAAACATTTTGGATACCAACATTCTTCGCATCGTCAAACCATTTAGCAAGGTAAGCGCACGGATTCAGAGTGCGGATTGTGGGTGCATCTTTATCATCGGGCACCACAATAACCCCCGGAGGATTTTGTGGTTGCGATGTGGCGCAAACATCTCTTTCACGTTCACTGCGTTGAGATTGCGAACACGAATCATGAACACGTGCACGTTTAGCGAGCGGTCCACAAAGCGGAAGAGATGCAAGTGCATCATCAGGGAGCACATTCAGCGCTCTCATAATCTGAGTTCCCGTTTCATCATCAACATGTTGTCGTCCCACCTGATTACCAGCCAAGGTAGGCTCCGACACTTCGGGGGAACCAAAAAGATTAGTTTTCGCACCACGACTCTTTCGCCTTTTGAATGTAGATTCAACACAGTCTTCTTTCGAATCACCCGTAACGTTATCATCCTCATCATCGGCAAATGTAAGGTCAATAGGCCTACCCGTCTGACCTCTACGTGAACCATCCCCATCGACACAACAATCGTTACCACCCCCCTCTACAACCATGTTCTCAGCATCATCAAGGGTATTCCCTTGCGAACATCGACGTTCAACCACACCAAAAACAGGATGATCGTCCCGAGGATGTTCACTTCCAAGATTCACCGACCTCTCATAATTTTTCACTTTTCTTCCACTTCTCTGAATGTTCGGCTCCAGTTTTTGACGTAACATTCGTATCATATTAAGTGGTATTGTTGTTTCTCATTGCTTTCCTCATAGCACAAGTGTCGTACTTATGCGGCATTCGGGAGTCGCCTGTAAAGAAATAATATGACAGAATTATTTGGAATGCCAAGGCTCGATGAAAAGAAAAAAGAATGACTCATCTGAAAAGTTCATAATATACAATATTCTTTATTAAAAAAAAAATATCAGGCAACGCAACACGGATGT
This sequence comes from Chara braunii, assembly GCA_003427395.1. Taxonomy (NCBI): domain Eukaryota; kingdom Viridiplantae; phylum Streptophyta; class Charophyceae; order Charales; family Characeae; genus Chara; species Chara braunii. The sequence goes on from BFEA01000048.1 coordinate 4,098,212, forward strand.
TGTTGGGATGACCAACACGCGACAAAGCAACGTACAGTTGAATATGCGCAAAAAGCGGTTTGTGTAGCCCAACCCCGACACACGATACGGTTTGTCCTTGCGACTTGTTAATCGTTAAAGCAAAAGCAAGACAGACTGGAAATTGTCTCCTAAATCATTTGAACCAGGTTGTTTCTCATCGCTTGTCAGACCAATCTTGGGGATCCGTGTTGTTTTACCCGAATGCATTATTATCACTTCTAAGAAATCATCATTAACGATGTTCTTCAGAATCAACCTTGTACCATTGCAAAATCCTTGCTTCGGGGACAAATTTCACAAAAGTATCACAGGTGAACCAATTTTTAAGCGCAGCTTGTGAGGTGGAAGGTCAAATTCGTCGAAAGAGTTTAAGAACTCCCGCTCAATACCAGGTCTGATATCATCAGAATCAGGATAATCAACGCTGAAAAAGTCGCGCACCTCCCCAGGGAAGTCGTCAAGAACACAGTTGTTAACAAAACCAACATCGTGATTAGTAGGGCATAAAATTAATCGAGGCAAGAAATACTCGGCATCCTCCACATGGTTTGACACATCATCAAACATCCATAAAATCAACTCATCAATTCGTTTATCAGTATTAGTCTCATGTGACAATCTGACCGCAACAGGTTCATTAGGAACAACATGAGGATGATCACCATTCTCAATGCGCATAAAAAAGTGGGCATACATTCGTGTCATTTCATAATTCCCTAAGCTTAAGATTCGCATATTTTCGGTCAGTTGATGAACCTCAAAAAGTTTCCACAAAGGATATATTTTCATGGACGCATCAATTTGTTGCGCTCGCGATCCGTGTTTCACAACGGGCAGCTAGAAGTAGAACTTTCCCACCAAACGGCTCGTCATTGTTATAGAGGTCCCGAAGCGTAATGTCAAGAGTTTCCAAGTGAAACTTGTTACTCATCGGAGCCTCGTCCCAAATAATCAAGTCGACACGGCGGATAAGCTCCGCAAGATCACTTTGTTTCGGAATCAAGAAGGAACGTGTGTTATCAGGTTTCAAAGGTGCACGAAATCGTGAGTAAAACGTTCGACCCCCTGTCAAAAGAGTCGTCGTTATGCCACTGGACGCAACGGCAGTGCAATGGCAGAACGCGACCTCATGCCCACCAAAATAGTTTCAATGCAAAAATTATTTTCTGTTTCAGCCGGTGCATCGACAAAAGAACGCAACGGTTTTTTCTTTTGCACAGTCCAAACGACTCTTTCTACCAACACTCGTTGACGTGGACGAAGACGTCGAAAATTAGAGTCATATTTGTGTTGCATTTGAATCGGATCATACGACAACTCGTCGTTTAGAATCGAGGATACCGTTCTGTTCTCGTAATGTCTTGTTATGTTCTCATAAATCGTTTCCCCATCGGGTGTTGGATAATAAAGGCAAAACTGACGGATATTGAAAGTCGTCACACATTTTATCCCAACGTGGCTCGAAGAAACGGACCGGATCGTTCACCAGACCAAACACAAGAACCATAACAAATATTTTACAACATTCTTCAAACATGTAATGCGCAGCGGTTGTGTCTATGCATTGATCGTATGCATCGTCTGTTTGCAAAAGACCCAATCGAAGACTCACGGATCCGCGAGAATCATATTTGACTCCGTCCACCGTACAAATTTCGGCAGAAAAACGCACCCCACGAGAATGTTAATGGTTTAGCAACATGCGCGGATAAAATCGTTCCCCTTCCGTGATCCTCACGTGACGCAACCGATATATCTTTTCGAAGGGACCACCGTGAAGGTCATGCTTTCTTCGGTTTCACTTCTTATGTTTGTTATCCCACACATGAGTATTATCAATTTCTGCGTAAAAAGGAAGCTCATCTTTAGGAACACGTTCGTTCAAGGAATTGTGTTTCATCCATATCATCAATTTCGGTTTCGGGGGCCCATTTGAAATAACGTCATGCCCAGTCTCAGGTTCGAATTGCACTCTTTGCATGTTTTCGAGATGCACGGACAATCTTTCGACCACGGGTTATTGTTTTGCAATGTCGAACTCAAATAGACGCCAGCGTGCTTCGCATGCACCTACAACACGCATATCTTGATACAATTTGACCTCGTCGATGGTCACATTATTATCTTTCTCGCAAACCATAGCACGATCACACCCTTTGTACATGTACTTATACACGTACTTGCACGGCTTGATGTTAGCATAATATTCAACATTCAAGTGGCAATTAAACCTCATTAGGAAGTACGGGTTATAAGGGACCACACGCCGATTGTCGTAAACAACCCCATTTTGAACAATCATAAAATCATCGTCACTTGGTTTCCTTCTCCTATACGCAGGGTACGTTCGCTAGTCTTTGAAAGTTGTTGTTGAAATGAAATCTTTCGGAAACTTTTTTGTGCATTCTTTATCCTCTGTACACGAAGCGTCATGTTTCTCCTCATTGCAAATCCCGTGCAACAGGAACTTGACTACCATTTTTCTCAATTCCCCGTCCGGAGGAATCTCGACACACACCACATTGTCAACAACATCCACATCCTAAATTTTATCATCCGGATGCAGGATAACAAATATATGTGCGTGTGGTAGACCCTTCTTTTGAAACTTCACCACATACAACATTCCACTCACCCTACCAAAGACCCGTTAGTTCTTTATCTCATCAATCACTTGTACAAGATAACCTTTGAACACTCGCGCAAAAAGATTCGATTTGGTCTGTCGTTAGGACATTGATCTGGCAATAGGGCTTGTTTGATCTCCGACTAGTTAGTGTTGCAAGTCATAGTGATGAAAAAATCCGGTTTTTCGAAGCGCCTCATAATTGCCTTGGGGCGTGATATCTTTCACTCATATATGTGGGCCCCCCAGTGAACGTTGACGGTAAAACCACTTTTGTCCCAACACCCTCACCACGTTGATTTTGTTGCATAACGTCTCGTAAATCCTGATAATACTCCGAGCGCAATTCTTTTTGGTAGAATCTCACCCATTTTAAGCGGAGAGATTTAACTTTGGCATACGTCATGCAGCAAAACTCGTGGAAGAGACGTGTTGCATAAAGAAGTCACGACCTTTCACCATCGCGCTCGTGAAGGTAAAACACATAGTACTCCTTGGCACTAAGTCCTAGCGGTCATGTAGCTTCCGAGGCACATCGAACATACCAACTATCTATTCCCTCCGGGAAAAGCAAAACAAACCTTAAACAGTCGTGCGCTCGATAACATTCCGGAACCACAACAGTCTGCCGCTCGCCCGGAAGAGGAGCACGCAAACGAATCTCGAGCTCACGAGGAATGAGTTCATCGGTCATCAGAACACACACCTTATGTAAATCCTAGGATGGTTATAACGCCTTGCATGTTCCTCATCAGGCATGGCATCCGGATTTATGATGAACTTTCTCCCGTTCAAAGCTTCCGGCGGAAGGTCAGCAACCGTCATAAAGTCCTTCACGTGATTATTACATTGTTGTTGCAATTCATGAAACCTTCACAATATGTTTTTCGCTCGATCAAGTTCGACATCGGGTGTACGTGCAGGTAAGTTAAGGAAATTTACCCTTTGATCAATCGCGCCGTCCAAACGTTGAGGATCGTGCAAGTATAGTTGCGCAAACTGAGGACGTTCCTCTTCTCCCACAGCCAATGCACCGACACGATGAAAGATTGGACCTTGAGCCCTAAGTTGGCCCTGGAATCCTCGAACACCATGGCTCGGTTGCTTCAACTGTGAGGATGCGAGGGATAAACTATTATTAATTGTCCTCGCATTGTTTCGAAGGAATCGACCGTCGAAAGTTTGAGACGTCCAAAGGGAAAGAATCTCATGCTCCGGGGAGCCTTCGCAAGACCATTCTCATAAAGGACAACGTTTTGTACTTTTTCGGTAACACATCTTTGTCAATTTTCTTTCACGATACCACAATTTAGCACCACAATGCTTACACGGATCTCGAACACCAATGTCGAACGATTCAATAGTGCTAGCATTCCCAATAATCGCTACGGTGTTCTCAACCACCGCATACGTTATTGTCACGGGTGTCGATGGGAGTGCATTCAGATCAGGAGTCAGAACATCTTACGAATCATTCATTTCTTCCTCGCAACTATTTGGCTCACTGTCTTCGCAATTGTTTATTGAATTTCAATTTCTCAAGGATGAATTCTGCGATTGTCTCGCTCGCGATGACAGACTCTGCGAATGCCTTGCCCGAGAAGATTGACTCCGTGATTGTCTCGCAGGAGAAGATGCACTCCTCGATTGCGCAGAGACGCTCGCTCTAATCTCTTGACGGATATTCACAGTGAACAAAGTTCGCATCACACCCCACACAAAATTTTTATGAGCACACACATCTTCTTTCCTCCTATAATTCTTAACCGCAACTCTTAATGCACGCATGCGTTTAACATGAAAGTTTGATCGTTTTTCCTGACTTTTCCTTCGTTTCGAAATCTACACGACGTCGAACATGCTTCATTCACATTCATTCTATCAACTTGTTTCGTTCCTCCACCAGGCTCCACAACTATTGCACTTCCATCATAGCTCGATGACACATGGAGAGACACCGACGACAACGATCCAAGTTTCAAATGACGCACAACTTTATTGGCACGCAGTCGTCAAATCAGCAACATACGGTACCGCTTGTTGCGCCTTGAACAAATCGGTTTCCATAATAATAATCTTCTTCATCAATTAAGAGATCCAATAAACTTTCTAATCAATGTATTCGGCGAATTCGGTTGGACCCTGACCACAAAAGATGGATGTGCATGAACATTTGTCAAAGTGGGAGAAAGGTTGCTCTCCACACATTTTTGTCGGACATCGGCAGTCAATGTCGACGATGAACAATTGTGTACATGTGCCGAGTGCAAGGAAAAATCATCGAGTAAAACCGATTTTTCGACCATCGAAACGGAATCTGCATTTATTGCAACATCCATAGGAATTTCAAGTGGACGTTCACTTTGTAAGGTCGTAGAATTTTTTTCATGACAACTAATGCGATCTGTACGAACATTGATATTTTATTGACTCGTTGTTTTGAAAAACATAGAGCTTGTGAAATCATTCACCGATGGAATCGCTTGTCGAAAAAAACAGAGACCTATCACTATATTATTCTTTGGAAGAACAATCAGGACCATCATCTTGAGTCACCATCGGTTATTTATCTCTCATGGGAGCAATCCCCTCATCTACATCACCTATCGCCTGTTGTAAAGACCTTCGGGTTCGACGACTTTGGGAAAGTGGTCGGCTTCGTTTCCGCTGTTTGTGTTGTGATGACATCAGTGTCTCACTCACAGAGCGACCTCGAGTAATATCCGAATCTATACGCAATCCCAATCCATGGTTGGATGAGGAAGAAGGGCGGTCTAACGAAGACAAACCGACTTGACCTGGAACAACGGAAGAACACCGAGTACACTCTGATACTATCGGCGAAGACAGCAAAGGATCCTTAACAGATCTTTCACAACGGCGAAGACATTTGTGATGCTTTCAAGGAACATGCAAGGACCTATCCACAGGTAAAGAGAAAGTTGGAACGTTGGATAAATTACTATTTGTTGAATGGTCGTGTTGATCTTGGTCCTCTGCCATATTAATGGGCACGTACGTACGTATTTGTACATGGGCACGTCATGGCGGATAGGAGGAATAAGATGCATATAGACAATCAGAACGAAAAGAATACACCTCAAAATATCCGTATATAGATGTAATTATATGAAAAAGAGTAATATAGTGTCAAATATAAAAGAAAAAAAAACAGGAAAAACAAAGAAGACGTAGTCCAACACATAGAACGCAACCGAAATGGAAAGCACAGAAGATCAAAGAAAATAAGGAATCAGTTTTTTTTTTGTTTTTTTTTTGTTTTTTTTTTTTAGCGTGTCTATCCAGGTTAATCAATGTTAATTTAGATCAGAATTTCTTTGTCCGTGCAAATATAGATGTATAGGTTCACTTTCGTGTTTGTGCGAACGTTTAATCGGGACGGAAACTTCTTTGGACTCCTATTGAGGTTAATTAAGACACCTCCTATTTTGTTGTTATGCCTCATTCGGTTCTTATGTTCGATTTGTGATCCTATACGCCCCTTAGTCTTTTCAAGGCCCTATGCGATAGAGTCATACGTACCTCGTTTGTCCACGTTTGCCCTTTGTCATTCTCTCGCAGGACCCACTTTCCTGTTCGAATAAATTTGTCACTGGGATCATACCTTCTTTTGACTCCAATCCACATTAATTGAGGTGACTCCTACTTGCGGCCAGCCTTATGTATCCTAAGTCAATCATCCGTCCACAAAATATTTGAAGAAGGTAAAATGTTTTCACTGACCTTTCCGAGCCCCGATTGCTAGGAAGTAGTCCGTAGTACCTATTTTCCTCGCCCGAGCACGGGGCCCAAATCTCAGAAGTAGGCATTGGCTCCACCACAACAACATTGCACCACCCCCATAAATGGGTCTATGCGGCGTGCCACACCTCTTCCCAGCCAGCCTCAAAGGTTGTGGATCTAGGAAGAGTAATTCCTAGCGATCGAGGTCGGGCAAACCGTTGATGACCTCATCTTTCTTCTCCTCTTTTGCTTGGCGACTTTGATGAGATAAAAGCAAATAGGGTAGAGAACAAGAGTTCTTGGAACGGGTCTAGGCGAGAGGAGGTCATTCGGGATAGCACGGGAGCTTCGGAAAAAATGTTACGTTTATTGCCAATTTTATTCCTTCTTATCGGATTGGTTCCTTCTCCAATATTCTTTCGAAATACATAGTGTGACCCCCCCTCCCAATAAAACTTAATTTGCTTCACATATGCGTCTGAGTATTTTCAGCGCCCCTTGTAGACCAATCATACGTACCTTGATTCTTCTCAAGCATGTTTTGCTTTCCTTCGATACCGGTTACTGGAAGACGACTTAAGTTTATTGCTGTTTTTTAATTTACTATCGAGACTCTTCCTTTCTAATTATTCAATCGAGAGTCTTCTTTTTTAATTATTCATAAAAATTACGTTATAACATCACAGAACATTTAAGCCTATATATATATTTCCAAACTTCTTACTCATCTCAATCGGTTTGAACATTATCTCATGTTTATATGTTGAGGGATACTCACCTAATTGTTTTTTAAGAATAAGCAGAACAGTATAAGAATGAACACACAAAATCATACAATATTGAAAAACGGAACTTAATAAATGTTAGTAACTAAGGATTAATATCATCTCTATAACCATGAACATGTAGAACATGAGATCACATACCTGGCCTCTACAACACCCTGGACGTACTTAAAATGGAAAAAAAAAAAAAAAAAAAATCTCCTTTCTCGATGGCTCTGATCTGGTAGTGGGGAGTTGCATCAGCTGGAAAACGGGTCCAGTGTCTCATCTCCACTGTAGATATCATCAATTGTACTACGATAGATACCCAAAAATGAATATGGGGAATGTAGCCATACCACGGTTAGTGGCCCATTGGGTGGGTGATGGTTCACTGGGTGGTTAGTGGAGAGGTGGCAAGAGTGCCTTGCCATAAAATGATTAGGTGACTAAGCCTCTGGACTGTGTCTGGCTATGTCTTTTTTTTTTTTAAACGTCTTCGGTCGAATCCCTCACAAGACCCCGCTCTTCCACCAACCTCTGTAGAGGGGTCCAACAACAATTTTATAGAAGGGGCTAGCGAGCTGAAACAGACTTTGGATAACTTCTGGCCATCTTTGTTGCAAACCTGGCGTAAACTTCCGGTCCCAGACATGACTTATCCCGACCGTTGGGAGGAGGTCCACCGTCAACCCCTCTTCGAAACAGATGGGTGACAAACACGAGAGGCCGCGTCATGACGAGCTCAGCCCTGCCCTGGAAGACTGGATGGTACCGAATCCTTCGGGACAATGAGAGGCAAGACTGGATGGCATACTTAGGGACCCTTGGGGACAATGAGAGGTAGGGGACCTTTGGGACAATCAGAGGCAAGACTGGAAAACAAAGGACCGGTTGCGAACAACCTTAAGGTACTTCCACCATGTAGAAGAGCTTTTGGAAAATCTTATCGAAGCTATCCCACTGGGATGGTACCGAATCCTCAAATGTGGCCCCACCTTGAGAGTAGGAGACTGGGTGGCAAGCATAGGGACCCCGCTGAGGATTGGCCAGATACATACGGTCTCACCCCAAACCGTTTTCGTCGAACACTACACCATTACCAAAATGGGTACCCTCCAAGGGAGTAGACCACCTTTCAAATGGAGAAATAAAGCAATAGTGCACCGGGTGAGAGTTATTGAAAAAAAGGGACAAAGGGTGGGGTTCCAGCCATACAAACCAATCTAGGACCTAGCTCTGGACCCGGCGGAATGGACTTGGCAGCCTCCCCAAAAGCGGGGAGCCCCCAAGGTAGGTCATATTAACCTGCATCAACTAACGGTCAAATCAGCCTACAAATGCTCAGACCTAAACGGTATCTGAGAGACACGATTAACGATAGATGGGCCAGGCACCTGAATGTGGACCGCACCCTCCTGTCACCAATCCAATGGTTCAAGGAACAAAAATCTAAGCCCATGAAAATCACCTCTCTTCAGTGGCAAATAGCCCACCGCTGTCTACCAACCAATGACTGGTTGACTGACCGTACAACCCTCGAACAAAGAGGTTTATTGCTCCCATGGTGCCAGCGGTGTCAAAGTCTCTTCTCTTTCCACAAGAAGGCGGAGACCATTGAGCATGTCTTCATGCAATGTCCGATTGCCCAATTCATATGGAGATGGTGGGACCGCATTCGGCGGAAAATAGAACCCGACATTCCCTGGCCTTGGTCATGGCAAGCCATATTGGCAGGGGCATTGGCCGCTGGCAGGAACAGCCTCGACCTTCGTAGGGAACATGTACAGATTGGTAAGGAGGGCGGTGATATGGGCACTTTGGTGGCAACGATACACCCTGGCCATGGAGAAGGTACGGGTGGAGGGGTCAGAGATTTCATAACAGATCCAGCAGCAGGTTCACCTTGAACTCACATGGAAATGGTTGGACACAAAATCACAATTAGACCTCTTCAGACAAGCTGGAGATGTTAGGAGACAAATCACGGCATTTTGCACAGAATGGGTAGGAGAAGAAAGAGAAGGATGGATTGCAAAAGTAGAATGGAGTGGTGACAGGGGAGAAGGGCCGCGCAATTTGGAGAAAATAAGAGACTATCGTCTAGTTTTCAAGGACTCGACTAACATAGAACCCTTGTTTCCATTACGCCCTCCCTCGGATTTTCCAGATCCCTTCCCACCTCACGCCCTATCTCCGGCAGAGATTCTGTCCTGAATGTGATACTCTCCTTTACATCTCCTTTCCATCCTAATAGGTGCCCATATGTGGAACCCCTCCCTGGAGCCCCCTGGGGAGGACTCCGCTAATGTTCTTCTGTTTGTACGTACTGTTGGGGTAGTCAAGGCTGGCAGTCTGAGTATCCTGAGTAATCTCTGCCACTGAGCATGGTTTGGAGTGAGTAGTTCTTCTGAATAGTATCAGCCCCTAACTGCTTATCTGGCGCCCTTCTTTTGGGGGCGAAGAGATACAAAGGACAATGACAGCTCCCCAAGCTCTTAAAAGACTACACCGCTGGATACTATATAGGGCCTGCTCAGCCAATCCCCTGGTTTGCAGGGCAATCAATGCTGGCAGACCCCACAGTTACTGTTCTCATTTTGTCTCAGACATTCTCTTTTCTGCATAGGGGACGCTGGACCCGTTTTCCAGCAGGTGACGCTTCCCACCAATAGATGCCTCTCCCCAGGTGTTACTGGTGTTTGCTCTTATCAGCAGCACTAACACTGGTGGGGGTGTTTCTTTCAAAAAAAAAAAAAAGAAGAAGAAAAAAAGAGCTGAAACAGTCTTTTTTTTTCCTTTTTTTTTTTTTGTTTGAAACATCGGCGAGGGCATGGGGAGGGTGCTGATAAGAGCAGGCATCCCCTCTAACCCCTCGATATTGGATGGCTCCGTTCCATTGGTGGGGAGCTGCACCTGCTGGAAACCGGGTCCAGCGTCCCTTCACATCAAAATTGAGGAACCAGCTTTAATAAATCAGTTGTCACTGTTCATTTTCCGAGGCCAAGTATCCTGTCTCTGGCCCCAGCCGATCCCAAGGACTCTATTGCCAATGTTCCCAGTAACCTTTCTGTTATTGCCCTTCCATTGTTGTGTCCGGGCTCCATTGACTGTATCACTTGGCATCTAATCTCCCGGTTGTGTCGTGTTCTGTTCGTTGATCCATTCGGCAACCAACTTCACATCAGCAAATCTTGCATGTGGGTGAAGGAGGGGATATGGGGCGGGGGATGGGGGAGGGAGGCATTTGGTTGGGGGGCCAGGGGAGAGGTGGAAGGGTGGGGCACACCAACCTTGAACCAAAACAAGAACAGACCAAAAAACAAAAATTCAAAAAACATAAAATTTGACCCCGAAACCCTAATTTCCCTTTTGGACTCGTTACCCAGGGCCTGAAAATGGGGGTCCCGTTAACCATTTGTGTTGGGGCGGGGGAGCCTGCCCTGGCTATCAGTCATGAGGCGGGGGGGAGGCCGGTGGAGCGTCAGTCACCAACACAAAGTTGGTTTGGCGGTGGGGGACGGCGACGCAGTTGAGGGGCCTCCTCTGCCAGGTGGGTTCGGAGGCCCTCCACGGTTTCCATTGGATATCGAGGTTGGTGTCCAATTCCGAAAAGACTGCATGAGGATCCTGCCACAGTTGACGGTAGTTGTCGCAGATGGTTATCTTGAGCACCGGGTCTTTTTTGTTGTGGTGGTCCCGTCTGAAGCTTTTCCAGGCTTCTTGCATTCTGCTCCTGATGGTCTCTTCTGCTGTGCGTTGTGCCTGTTGCAACCCAAATTGGTGGTCTTTCCTCTCGAAAGAGTAAACTTCTGATCAGTCTCATCTCCCTCCGTTAAGACACAGACACACAATAATCCTTCCGAATCTGAGAGCACATGGGCCATAGATAGCTTTATGAATTTCATTCCTTACCCCCCCCCTTAAAGACTCTGCAGTTTCCTCTCTTTTTCTTTTGTTTTTGCCCAACAAGTCATCAGCCAATTATTATCAGACTCTCACTCCTCCAGTCTCCCAAGTGTGTCCAGCTGTGATAGTAGGTGACAGTGTGCTCTGTGAACTTTTTTCACTCACCACTTTCCCCAGAGGACTCAGAGGTGGCTCAGCAGTTGGCAGCCTGTAGCTTGATGGAAAACCACCAGCTATATGTCTGACCCAGCGTTGCTGAGGCCGATGTGGTGGTGGGAAGCCACACCTGCTAGCAACTGCGTGCTCTTTGACACTTTGCCCCCTTGCAGTTTTGTTTGGCCCATTGGATTTTCATGGATGCACAGAGGGAGGCCCCACTGCTGCTGTGTTCATGGTAGGAAAGATGCGGCATGAACCAGATGGTGGAGGTTGCCAGGTCTGTGCTAGCTAGCATAGCAGAAGCATAGCAGCACTGCCCATATTATTATTTTTTTTTCTGTTCTGTTTTTCGGTCCACCGTATGAGATCACCACCATCACCACCCTCCCATTCCTCACGACGATTCTACCCAGCTCACCCCCTACTCACCAGTCCTGCTTCAGTACAAGGACAATCACCCAACCACCTAGCTCCCGCTAGCCGCTTGCGGTAGCGGCGGGGTGCGGCCGCAGTCGTAAGCACCAGGGCTAAACAGGAACTCTATGCCACCGATGGGGGAAGCATATTCGAACGAGCCTCGTCGGACGAGTACTTCGGACGCCAGGCGTGGATAGTGATACTACAGACCCCATGGGTAGATCTTACTATTGCCCCCCATACCATCCCTAGGCTATCCCATTTTTCGAAGACTAAGAGTGTCTACTTGATAGATCAAGGCCTGTATAAATGCCCCCCTCAAGCCAAAGTCTAATCAGTGATACCCTCCTGGAACCTACATAATGCAGCTACCAATGACAACCCCTTTTTTTTTTTTTTTTTTTTTTTTTTGAAAACCAAAACAACCCGAGAGGATGCTAGGGGTGCTGGTAAGAGCAGACACCACTAGCATTTCCGAGGGG
>BFEA01000048.1:4112753-4126524 GCA_003427395.1 Chara braunii
CTCCTAGCCCTCCCTATACCGGGACATTACTACTCAAAGACAGTACTGACCAGACCAACATCATCCATAGCTGACCTCTTCTCGCCACCAAGACTATCCCCGACCGCATAGGGTGTCAAGGCGGTCCTCCACAATTCGCCACTGGCTTACCTTCCTCCCTCGCTTACCTTCCTCCCTCGGCAAACCCCAGATCTCTCTACAAGGCCTCACACTCCTGCCGTTGTAGGTTACAGGGTAACACCCCAGCTCCGGCCAGCATCGTTCTGGCATCGGCAAACTGAGGGCACAGAACAGAGCAACGCTGCCAATGTCAGTCCAGGTGCAACCATCTCTGAAATCGAATATCCTTTTTTTATTTTTTTATTTTTTTTTAAGGGAACAAAGCTCCAATCTATTCGTGGGGAGCAACATGTGCTGGGAACGGGGCCCAGCGTCCCATATGAAATATTACATAGAATTTCGAGAAAATGAGATACCGGGGCCATCACCCGGTTTGGCTAAGAAAATTTGGAAACTGAAATACTTGGCAAGTTACTACGTCAGACTTCGGAAAATTTCAGAAAAAGACTCAAGCCCCCCCTCAATCCCCTTCACCACCCTCCGGCAAGACTTACTGCAGCAGAGCCACCATCTCCGCCGCTGTTGTGCCCTATTCCCGTCCTACGAGCTAGCCCTTTTACTAGTAGAACGCTTGTTATCCAGCCATCTACTTATCCCATTCACCTCTTCAAAAGGAAATACACATTTACAAGAAAAGACTCAGACACCCAGTCGATCCCCTATCCCCACTCCGGCAAGACTTACTACAGCAGAGCCACCATCTCCACTGCGGCGGTACCCTATTTCCATCCTACCAGTTAGCCCCCTCACTAGCAGGACGCATGATATCCCACCATCTCCTTCTCCCCCTCACCTCACCATAGAAGTGGCAAAGTCATTTTATTTTTGAGAATATCTAGAAGGCTTGGAATATGAGCGGGGGGTCAAAACCTAAAACAGCCTACTATCCTAAAATCCCCCCTCAACAGACGGAAAGTCCGTCCAGTTCCGTCTAGGCTTTCAGTCCTCGTACCAGAACTCACGTGGTCTCATACCCCCTTTATGCTAGGGTAACAGGGCACCGCAACCTTCCCCAGTATCAACCAACCTAGCTCTGACGGATAGGAAGTGCCTTCCTCCCTCGACACCTCCCATAGCGCCAAGCCCCTAAACATATTTTGTACAAAAGTTGTGGTTGTTGCTGTTGGAGGCCCATGCCCCGCCAGTATAGCCTGCCATGTCCAGGGCCAGGGGGTGTCTGGTTCCCTTTTTCGCCAGATGCGGTCCCACCTTCTCCATGTGAGCTGTGCTATCGGACATTGCATAAAGATATGCTCAATGGTCCCCGTCTTTTTGTAAAAGGGAAAAATGCTCTGACATCGCTGACACCATGGGAGCAGTAGCCCCCTTTGTTCGAGATTTGTACGGTCCGTTGGTTGGGAGACAGCGGTGAGCTATCTGCCACTGTAGGCAAGTAATTTTCATAGACTTAGATTTTTGTTCCTTAAGCCACCAGTACCTCCGAGCCTGTTTTTGCCGACCCTGAATTTCACATCGCTCCGAGTTTTGCCGAGCCTGGGTACCACTTCGTTTTCTTTTTGGCACTCTCACGGAAAGAACAAAAAAAAACAAAAAAGAAGAAGAAAATTTACGGTCGTGAACCTTAGAAAAGAATTAAAAAAAAAAAGGAAACAAAGCTTTGACCGTGATTGCAGTTGTATACATTCTTGGAAGTGGTAGTGTGAGTGTGCCCTCAATGAGGGCATCTCAACCCCGTGGTCAGGTTGTTTGATTCCAAACAGAGAATAAAAGGGGGGAAAAACGGGCATATGGATCCGACCGTGAAAATGGCTGGATACATTCCCCTAAGTGTCAGTGTGATGAGCCTTACACTCCTCTGACAAAACATAGCTTGAGCAGATAGCTTGAGCAATTCACGGACAGGGGACTCATAAGAAACACACGACCAACAAAAATTAGAAAACAGTAACATTCAGAATGTGACCGCCTTACCTATAAGGTGCATTCTGTAGAGGAAGATTGTGAGCACGGCCTCCTAAACTACCCAGCCCGACACCATTGCAGTAGAGAAAGCATTTTTCCCCCCTCTTTTTCCGTCACTATAAAATTCAAATTTATGGGACATTGCCGACCCTGTGTCCCACCCCGAAAAGTTCGGGTACTGGCGCCAAGACATCGTAATTTCTTAACACTGGCGAAGGTACTGGTGGTTTAAGCCATTTGATGGAAGAAAAGAGAGAACGGTCCACGTTCAAGTGCCTAGCCCATTTATCATCAATCATGTCTTTCAGATGTCTTTTGGGTTTGAGCATCTTGTAGGCAGATTTAACCGACATCTGCCCCAGACTAGTATGACCTATTCCAGCAGCTCCTCTTCTTTGAGGATGTTGCCAAATCCATTCTACTGGATCGAAAGGCAGATCTTGAATTGGTCTTCTGTCTGAAAAACAAGTCTTTGACCTTTTTTTTTTTAAACCCTTGCCCTTTGTAATGTCATTTTATCTCTCCATACGAAGGGTGTCCTGCTTCCCTGAAGAACGCCCGTTTTGGTTATAGCATAGTATTCAACCAAGGTTGTCTGAGGTGAAACTATGTGGATCAGGCAAACGCTCAGCGGGGCCCCCGTTCTTACCACCCAGTCTCCTTCTTTCAGGGTGGGGCCCCGTTTGAGGATCCGGTACCAATCCAGCGGTATAAGTTTTATAATGTTTTCTAATGATTCCTCTGCATGATGGCAATATCTTAGGGTATCTCGCAGCTGGTTCCCTGTTTTCCAATCTTGTCTGTCATTGTCCCAAAGGTCCTCTACTCTGAGTATTCCATTTTTTATCCAACTTCTCCAGGGCGAAGAGGAGATTATCATGACATTGTCCCTTACGTTTGTCACCCACCTATTTCCAAACAGGGGTTGGCGATAAATTTCTTCCCATCGGTCGGGGCAGACCTTTTCCGGGAGCGGTAGCTTCAGCCAGGTTTGCGGTAGGGATGGCCAAAAGTTATCCAAACTCTGCCCTCCCTTTCGCGTGGGAGTTTGCGCGGGATTGCCCAGAAGCGATCCTCCAACCAGGTCAGCGGGTGGACCGTACGGGGGGTTGCTGGGGCCAATCGAGCCAGATGTTCCGAAGCTAAGGGGCACCACGAGTTCTGGGGGGCAAAGATGAGCTTTTTAATCCACTTGACTCTCAGCACATAGAACCAGTGAATGAAGGCTGGTGCATATTCTTTATAACTTTGCTGATTAGCGAGCCCCTCGGTGACGGCAAGTGGTCACAGACAGACCCTACTGATGCTACGTTCATGGAAGCCTTAGAAAGTTGCGAGATGAACCAGATGGTGGAAGGTGTCAGGTCTATGCTAGCTAACACAGTGCAAACATCGCACCCTTGACCTTTTTTTTTTCTTTTTTGGAAATGCCCATTTGCAAGCCCTCTATCCTGGTGGTGGTGAGAGAACCGCCAGGATTGAGGTTCTGGCTGGTAGGTTGTTCCACATATTGGTGGGGAGCGGACACCTGCTGGAAACGGGGTCCAACGTCCCATTGGATACATCCTTTAGATGCAGTGTTTCATCTTTCATGTGATCCCAGGCTGTGGCCTTAGCGCTGCCTGTCCCTGAACTACGTCTTTCCCATGGGGCTGCGGATGTTACCGATCCTATCGCAGAGTTTTTTTTTCCCACCAGCCCAGCCCAAATCAGCAGCACTATCCTTATGAAGGATGTTTTCTTTAAAAATGAAATGTTTTATAAAAAGTGAACATACCGAAATTATCAATTTTCGACAAAACAAATGTCGATGATATTTATGGAGAAAATAAGAATATTTTCGATATATAAAAAATATAATGATGAAAAGCTTAACGAACTTTGAAACATATAACGAACTATCAATCTATGCTGTTAACAAAAAAAAACTTTTTCATAGCATTCATAATAATACATGAATACCATAAAAGAAAATCTGTGTTTGAAAAGTTTATATGTTGGGCAAAGCGGCCACCATCATATGCCTTGCAATGGGGTCTTCGCCTCTTAGATCGCCAAGTGTTGTGAGTTAGGAATTTCAAAGAACCAGAGTACAAAAAAACAAAAAACATAGTCAGGCCCCCGGACAGATGGTACCCCGATTTGCAGCAAAATATTTTTTTTACCATCATACTTTCGACTTAGCTAGCTTAAAGTTAGCAGGTGCTATCTTTTATAATTGTAAACTGTCCAATATTTCAAAACAGTGATATCATTTTGCCCATGATGTGCAAGGTTCCCTTACATTTACTCGTGACCAATAGAGTCCAAAAATTTCACCGAATTGACTAGCGAAGCTTGTTAGCGAACTTTTAGCGAATTCGTGGTTTGTTGTTGGTGAACATGTCTTTGTAAAATCTCCAAAACCCTGAACCAAGTCTCGTTTTTACGTTATCCTAACAATCCCAAAACTCCTGAAATTTCACGAAAATTCAAAATTAGAAATAATTATGAAAATCCTGAAAAATCGTGAAATTCAGGATTTCGTCATCCAAAAAACACTTCAGGATGTCCCATATCTGTGTCATCCCGACAATCCCGAAATTCCAGAAAAAAATTGGAAATTGTTGGAAAAATCCGAAACTTAAAAAAATTGTGAAAATCGAGATTTCTCTGTCGAAATATACTTTAGGATGCCCCATTTTTACGTTATCCCGACAATCCTGAAATTCTTGAAAATTGCAAAGAAAATTTTAAAATTCTGCAAAATTCGTAAAAATCAGGAGTTCGTTACCGAAATAAACTTCGAGATTTTCGGGATTTTAGAGGTTTCTACGTTATATCTAAAGTGTTTTCAAGATTTCGTTACCGAATCACACTTCGAGATTTTCAGGATTCGATCGGTTATATTCTGACATGGAGTCCGGATTTCGTTATCAAATCGGACTTCGAGATTTTTGAAATTCGATAGGTTATATTCCGACTTGAATTCGGGATTTCCTATCCGAATAACACTTCGGGATTTTCGGGATTCGATCAGTTAAATTCCGATGTGGATTCGGGATTTCCTTACCGAATCGCACTTCGGGATTTTCGGGATTCGATCGGTTATATTCCGACGTGGATTCGGGATTTCGTTACTGAATTGCACTTCGTGATTTTCGGGATTCGGTCGGTTATATCCCGAAGTGTTTTCATAATTTTGTTACCGAAATACACTTCGGGATTCTCGGGATTTACTTAGTGTTATTTGTACATCGTGTCCCGATGTGGATTCGGGATTTCATTACCGAATCACACTTCGGGGGTTTCGGGACTCGACCGGTTATATCCCGACGTGGATTCGGGATTTCTTTATTGAATTGCACCTCGGCATTTTCGGGATTCGATCGGTTATATCTCGAAGTGTTGTCGGGATTTCGTTATCGAAATAAACTTCGGGATTTTCGGGATTTTTCTGAGTCTTGTTTCTAAAATATATCCCGAAGTGTTTTCGGGATTTCGTCACCGAAATGCACTTCGGGATTTTCGGAATTTTACTAACTCTCGTTTCTACAAGATATCCCGAAGTGTTTTTTGGATTTCATTATGGAAATACATTTCGGGATTTTTAGCGAATTCGTGGTTTGTTGTTGGCGAATATGACTTTGTAAAATCTCGAAAACCCTAAACTAAGTCTTGTTTTTATGTTATCTTGACAATCCCGAATTTCTGAGATTTCTCGAAAATTCGAAACTAGAAAAAAATAAAAATTCTGAAAAATCGTGAAATTCAGGATTTCGTCATCGAAAAATACTTCATAATGTCCGGCATCTGTTTTATACCGACAATCCCGAAATTCTAGAAAATTCACGAAAATTGAAAATTGCTGGGAAAATCCGAAACTTAAAAAAATCGTGAGAATTGAGATTTCGTTGTCGAAATATACTTTAGGATTCCCTGTTTTTACGTTATCCCGACAATCCTGAAATTCCCGAAAAATTCTCAAAAATTACCAAAATTGCAAAAAAAATTCTAAAATTTGGGATTTTCAGGATTTTAAGGGTTTCTATGTTATATCTAGATATGTTTTCGGGATTTCGTTACCGAAATACACTTTGGGATTTTCAGGATTCGATCAGTTATATTCCGACGTGGATTCGAGATTTCGTTACCAAATCGCACATCGGGATTTTCGGGATCTGATTCCGACATGGATTCGGGATTTCCTTACCGAATTACACTTCCGGATTTTTGGGATTCGATCGGTTATATTCCGACGTGGATTCGGGATTTCGGTACCGAATCACACTTCGGGATTTTCGGGATTTTCGGGATTCGACCGGTTATATTCTGACGTGGATTCAGGATTTCGTCACTGAATCGCACTTCGGGATTTTCGGGATTTGATTCCGACGTGGACTCAGGATTTCCTTACAGAATTACACTTCGGGATTTTCGGGATTCGATCGGTTATATTTCGATGTGGATTCGGGATTTCGTTACCGAATTGCACTTCGGGATTTTCGGGATTCGATCGGTTATATCCTGAAGTGTTTTTGGGATCTCGTTACCGAAATACACTTCGGGATTTTCGGGATTTTACCGAGTCCTGTTTCTACAATATATCCCGAAGTGTTTTCGGGATTTCGTTACTGAAATGCACTTCGGGATTTTCGGGATATTACTGTTTCGTTTCTACGATATCCCAAAGTGTTTTTTGGATTTCATTACCGAAATACATTTCGGGATTTTATCGATTTAGAAAGTCTCGTTTTTACGTTATATCCCAAAGTGTTTTGGGGATTTCGTTTTCGAAATACACTCTGGGATTTTGAAATTTACCTAATCTCATTTCAGCTGGACGACGTAAGGACACCCTTCGCCTATCAGTTTATGAAGTTGTGAACTCAGCACATGAAAGGGAAAGTGAAGGTTGGCTTGTTCATTATGTCAATGGGAATGTCAGGACTGAAAAATGGCAGAGGAAAGCAATAAAACGTTGACTACAAAACTGTAAAACCTCTGCACAAACATGAGGTTGATTGCATAAATCAGCAACACGAGGTTAAATGAGGGTCGAAAATTCATCGTTTTCACCGCATCGCACAAGCAATAGTGAAAAACTTTGGAAACAAACAATGTGGACTCATAGTACAGACATAAAAAAAAAAAAAACAGGCAAAAGAAAATGGAAAGAATATCTCAAAAGTCTTAGGCTACTAGTCGGGTCACCTTGTTTTCGGCCCGGTCGTGCAAGGACTTCGGAAGGTCCCAACAAAAACAATTAAAAATTAAAATATTTCAATATTCATGGAAACAAAAAACTAGGTTATGAAAAAAAATAAACTGAGCAACTTTTGTCTCACGGTCACATCGAAATTCATTAAAAATAAATAAAAAAATAAATTAAAAATAAAAATGTAATAAAAAGTGCGAGGAATATGAGCGAGAGCGATAGACAAAAAACCAAGTTGCAAAATCACGAAGTAGTCTAGAGAGTCATGCACCAATCAGAGAGCACCATTACATCAAGCAGATAGCACCATTGCACCAAGCAGAGAGCACCATTGCACCAAGATTCCATCCACATAAGAGCAATACAATGGACTCGTGAGCCAATGTCCAAGCCCTCAGACCACACCAACGCAGTATCCAATGTCGCTCCTACTGTCTGGCGCCCAACTCCTAGCCCACTCTACTCAATCTCTCTGTCCTATCTTCATTCATGCAACAAGATCACTTAGACACAGAAGACCAATATACGTGATGTCAACACCAATGCTGACCTCTAATCAACAAACATCCGTATATAGCCTATCATCTAAGTCTTATCTGGAAGATAAGCAACATTCACATCTCACAGCGCAAACCCGAAGAGAACGTAATGTCGGACGTCCAAATGGGTTGCGCTAGTATAGAACACATGTGGCTTCAATTAGAACACGACCTGTCTTGGCAGTGGGTGGGGGGGGGGAGGCAAAGCAGGGGCCACACACACAAAGGAACATGCTCAAAGTCTCTCGTAGACAATGATCAACAAAGACCCGCAGAGCGGGCTGTCAAATAGAAAGAAGTAACATCACGGAGGTCCCATCCCGTCACCTTCCACCATCGTCCCGACAAAGCCCAAGACCATCGAACGTTCCGACAAAATTGGCAGTGTTTTGAAATAGCAACAATATTTGCAAGTCACAGTGCATAAGGTCTTGACTGGCGGTCACTTAATGCCTTGAAGAGAAGCAGCAGCAAACTCGAACACAACAATCGCAGCAACCTTCGTTTTTATCACTGCAGTTTTTTTCGTTTGTATTGAAGAACTCGACGTTTGATCTTGTCAGCATCTGTGATGCTCTTCTTCTCATGGTCAATTTGGTAGATAATTGATAGAAAAAAGTTTGGTGTTATTCTGTTCATATGCCTGTACCAATACAGATCCAAAATGACAGTTATCATGTGAGTAAGTTGAGGGAAAATTGTACCTGCAGCACAACAGGTTCAAAAAATAGAAAAGCATCAGTGTTTTTTCATGGGCATGCAAAAACCACATTGCACTTGCGTGTCACATATGAATCATCAACCAGTCAACCCAAAAGCATCAACGTTTTTTCATAGGAATGCAAAGAACCAAATTGCGGTTGTGGGTCACCTAAGAATCATGTAACAGTCAGCCAAGACTGAGGTAAGACACAAAAAATCAACAACTAGGGGTTTGTCTATTTCAAGCTTAAACCTAATAAACTCGGTTCACAGGGTTGGGGAGAGACACAAGCTTGCAGTCAATCCTGTATGAAATGCAGTCCGGTAAGTGTTGGTGCAGATCACAACTTTCGATCTGAGCGTTAGTATAGGTCATGTCATTGTGATGCCACTTTGAGGTGACTCCCCCAGGGAAGCCTAGTAACTCATCTGACCTCCCAGTGGATGAGTACCATAGGGACTTCCTGAGGCCTGGCCTCTGCCCTCTACTACACCATGATTTTTTTATGAAAAAATAAAAATTAAAAATTAAAATAAAAAAATGAAGTAATCAATATTCCTCGGGGATCCTTCAACCTACAAAAGGATGGCTTTATCAGTACTATTGTTGTAACGCTACGACTTCGTGGTAGAAAAACACTCCGGTTTACACTCGCCAGACTGAAAAAGAAAGTGGCAAACAAAACACAGAAAAACACAAAAAGAAACACATAAAATGATATTCCTTTACATACCTTAAAGACTCCTTATAACATGTGAGCCACTTGTTATGTGTCTATATGACAGGTGTATCTCCTCTCGCATGAATTGAAAATTTATGACGAGTTTTTGTCTCGTGGATGTTTCATAATGCACGAGTCAACTTTACTTGCAGAGATGGAGTTCAAGGGTTGTGCATTTTATGCAATCTAGATAAAACTTGTACAAGAAATCAAGTGAAGTCGGAGAGAGAGAGAGAGAGAGAGAGAGAGAGAGAGAGAGAGAGAGAGAGAGAGAGAGATTGAGAGAAACACAGAGAGAGAGAGAGAGAGAGAAAGAGAGAGAGAGTTACAGAATCCCAGGCCTGAGAGTAAATACAACGTCTAGAGGAGCTGCAACTGCTAATCTCCATCACTAAAGGCCGCAACAGTTTGGAACATCGTTACGAGTGACATTTGCTACTGAGTACTACGAGCAACAATGTCCCTATTGCCCAATCCAGCCAAACGTGCTAGTTCAATTCAACTATTCTTCTTTGTTCTTTAAGTTGCAACTGCCTTCGTGCAGAGATGGATTACAAGGGTTGTGCATTTTATGCAATCCAGGTAGAACTTGCACAAAAAATCAAGTGAAGTCGAGGGGAGAGAAACAGATAGAGGGAGAGAGAGAGATATGAAATCCCAAGCTGGAGAGTTAATGCAACGTGTGAAGCAACTACAACTGCTGATCTCTACACCAAGGACCGCAACAGTTTTGAATTGTGTTATGAGTCGCATCTGCTGCCGAGAACTGCAAATATCAAAGAATAATGAACAATTGGCGTCTAACAACTGTCGGTATCCATCACGATGTCCCTGTTGTTCATTCCGGCCAAACACGCTACTTCAATGCAGTTGTTCTTTTTTTTTCTTTAAGCTGCAACTAACTTTCTTGATGTTACATTTATTACTAATGTTTGGCAATCGTTTCTGTGGTAACATTCATCATTTGCGAACATGTCATTTGCCGCTTGTGTGAGTCTTGTTGAACTTGGGAAGCGCTGAGTGTCTGAGTGATTTTTTTCAATTTCTTCTTTACTATGATGACTCTGATCTGAATATTGTTTCTTCAGTTTGTGAGAATTTCTCTCCAAGGGAACTCCACTTATGCCCTGGTGACTCAGAGATATCAGTGAGCGAGATTGGGGTTTGTCTCAGTGAGCGGAAAATTGCTCCACTGCGGAGAATGTCTATATATATATATATATATATATATAGTGTCATCTAGCTACATTTTTTTTCCAACCATTTTTAATTTTTACCTAGGCTACCAGTCGGGCCGCCCGAGTGACCTTGTTTTCCCAGGCGGCCAGGCCGTGCAAGGGTCAAAGTAGGTCTCCGAAAAAAAAAAAAAAAAAAAAAAAAAAATCGGAAAAATCTGCAAAAATACCATGTTATGTAGAAAAAGGAACTGAACAACGTTTGCCTCAGGGACATATCCAAAGTCTTTACCAAAAATAAAAAATAAAAATAAAGTTAAAAAACGTTTTTTTATTTTTATTTTTTTGGTCTGGCGGGGCAAGTGGTCCCAGACCACTCTGGTAGCCTAGATTTTCACATATTTTTTTCCCACCTTTTTTATTTGACTCCATATATATATATATATATATATATATTAATTTTCCTATATTTTTTACTTTTATTTTTTACTTTCACCCTTAATCTTTTACCTTTTTTTTCAAAATCTTTATATTTTTTTAATCTTATTATTTTAATACACATCGGGATCTGTTTTTGAAATATCACTAAATAAATTTTGAATTTGCTCCAATGCCAAATAAAAAAAGAAAAAAATAATATTTTTTTGTGTTGCCAGGTTAGCATACATTGTTTTCAAAAAATTTTAATTTTTACGTAATTTGTTTTCCACCGTTATTTTTATTTGATTCTATTTTTTTCTAGGCTGCCAGTTGTCCGATTGGGAGACGTCTCCCCCAGACGTCTCCGGAAGACGGTCAGGGGGGAGTTGTCCGAAAAATCGGACAACAGTTTTTTTGCCAAAAAAAAAAACGAAAAAAAAATAAAAAAACGGGGGGGTCTGCGCACCACTAGGGGACCCCCAAAAAACATTTTCAGGTTGTTCTGAGCAAAAACGAAAAACAAATTCAGATATGGTGTGCAAGGTGTGACGGTGGGGTGTTTCGGGGGGGTGGATTGATTGATTGATTGATTGATTGACGGGTGGGTAGACAGACAGATAGACGGATAGGTAGGCAATCGGTTCGACGGGATCCCGATTGATTGATTGATTGATAGTCGAACCGATTGGTTCGATAGGATCTTGATCAAGATCCTATCGAACCAATCGGTTCAACGGATCCCGACTTATTGATTGATTGATTGATAGATTGATTGATTGTATTGATTGATTGATTGATTGATTGATTGATTGATTGATTGATTGATTGATTGATTGATTAATTGATTAATTGATTGATTGATAGGATTTTTATCAGCACTTGGTGAATTCCGCTCGACACTGACGACAGTGATAGGAAGAGCGGGATCAGGAATAGCAAGGCAATGGTGGGCGCATGGGCAGGTGGGAATTCGATCGAGCAGCAGAACGGGGGCATCAAGGGAAGCGAGCGATCCGAGGGGAGGGAAGGGGAGATGGGAAATCAGGTAGCGCAAACATGAACAAAGAAATTAGGGGGAATCGGGAGTGCGGAGCTCGGGATCGGGTGGTGATCGAAGGGAGGGGGATGGAGATCAGAGTTGGAGGGGGGGGACAATGGTAGGAAAATGCGCGCGTTGGGTGGGGGAAAATGGCGGGAAAATGCACGCGCTGGGTGGGGTAGCCAAACGGATAAGCGGAGGAAGAAGAGGAGGACGTTAACATTGACGAAGAAGAGGAGATGAAGGACGATGACGCGGAGGAGGAGGAGGAGGAGAAGGAAGAAGACGAGGAGGAGGAGGAGGAAGAAGAGGAGGAAGAAGAGGACGAAGAAGAAGAGGAGGAGGAGGAGGAGAAGGAGGACGGCGACGATGAGGAGGACA
The DNA here is from genome assembly GCA_003427395.1 of Chara braunii. NCBI lineage: Eukaryota > Viridiplantae > Streptophyta > Charophyceae > Charales > Characeae > Chara > Chara braunii. Next base: position 4,124,972 of record BFEA01000048.1, read on the forward strand.
ACGAGATAGAAGAAGAAGAGGAGGTAAAGGACGATGAGGACAACGAGATAGAAGAAGAAGAAGAGGTGAAGGAAGATGATGCGAAGGAGGAGGAGGAGGAGGAGGACGAGGAGGAGGAAGACGAGGACGACAAGGATGACGAGGAAGAAGAGGAGGACGAGGAGGAGGAGGATGGGGAAGAGAAAGAAGGCGAGGAGAAGGAGGAGGAGGAGGAGAAGGAGGAGGAGGACGATGAGGACGAGGACGAGGAGGAGGTCGTTGAGGACTAGGAGGAGGACATCGAGGTAAAAGAAGAAGAAAGGAAGGGGGGGGAGGAGAAGGTGTGGGACGGAGGGAAGCAAACTCACCTGGCGTGGGCGGGCGATGGCGCGTGGATTGCGGCCGTTGGGCATCGGAGTTCGGCAACTGCAACGCCGAACTCCACTGACAGGGCAGGGTGAAGTCGCGCGCAAGAGAGGGCCGCAACGGATTTTGAATTTGAAATCGATCCGATCTGGGCCGTCGATCTCAAAGATCTGACGGCCCAGATCGGACCATTTTTATTTTCGATTTTTGAGGTCCCACCGGCCTCCAAAAAAATTTCCCTTCATCCCTCCCGCTTCGCCCCTGCCCGCTTATCACCCTCACGGCGCCCGATTCCTCATGGAAGCGCTCCCCCTAATTTCCCCACCGATCAGACATACGGCCCTGGGCGGACGACCGACCGGTTGTCTGATCGGACAACCCCGGACGGTCAGGGGGGGTCCGGACGTCCGATCGGGTAACGTATATTTTTTTTTTTTAACCCTATGTTTTTATTTTAATTTCACACTTCCACCTTTAATGTTCTACCTGTTTCTTTTTCCTCTCAATTTTTGTATCCTTTTTCTTTTACACTGTTTTGTTTTTTATACACTTCGGGATATGTTCTAGAAATATCACTAAGTTGATCCTAAATTTGCTCTAATGCCAAAAAAATAGATCCCGAAATTCCTGAAGTTTTCAGTAACGAAATTATGAATCCACGTCGGGATATGACAGAGCGAGTCTTGGAAATTGTGAAGTGCGATTCGGTAACAAAGTTGTGAATCGACATCGGGAGATAACCGATAAAATCCCAAAAATCCCGAAGTGCGATAGGTCACGAAATCCCGAATCCACATCGGGACATGGAGTCTAAATCACAAAGATCCCGAAGTGCGTTTCAGTATCAAAATCTCAAATGCACGTCGGGATATAACTAGCCAAATCACGAAAATTCTGAAGTGCAATTCGGTAACAAAATCCCGAATCCACATCGGGATATGATATATAAATAACACTTAGTGAATTCCAAATACACGTTGGGATATAACCGTTGGGATATAACCGACAGAATCCTGAAATTTCCGAAGTGCAATTCGCTAACGAAATCCCGAATACACGTCACGATATAACCGATCTTGTGTAGCATCATCTTCGAACGTTCGAGACCGAACGTGAACGAGCGCCGAAACTCTCCGAACGCAAACATAAAAAAAAAAAAAAAAAAAAAAAAAAGTTCTCCAAAAAATCTAATCTATCTATATATATAT
>BFEA01000048.1:4126574-4137847 GCA_003427395.1 Chara braunii
ATATATATATATATATATATATATATATATATATATATATATATATATATATATTATGACCAATAATAATACAAACAACTTTTGCCTTGGAGGTATGGTCAAATTCGTAACCAAACTCGAGTTAAAAATCAAAAACCAATTTTTTTTTTATTTTTTTTTTTTTCGAATATGTTCGACCGAACACATTCGGGTGACATTCGGCCAAACACCCGAACATGTTCGGTGTGCTACACAGAATCGATCGAATCTCAAAATTCCCGAAGTGCGATGTCAAGCGCATCGGTCCGACATCTCATAAAAGGGACCCTCCCGGCCGCGTCACGCAGGAGTTGGTTTATATCCTTCGTCGAAAATATACATGGAGCTTCCGCAAGCCGCTTCGGCCGAGTGCGCCAGCCATACCTCCCGTGAGCCCCTACGACAGGATAGGGCCTACACGAGGCACGACATACCTCCACCTTACGGAAGCTATCACCTCCCTTCGGTGGGCGTATCCCGGCCGAGTTACCAGTCGACAGTACGAAAGCTGATCAGTTGCAATCGCAGAGGTGGACCAGCCGAGGGCGTTTCTCGTTCGCTGTAGCATAGGGGGTACGCTCGGTAATACGCCTCCGTCGGACCCGTACGCGAACCGACATCTTGGGGGGCTGATGTCCCAAGCGCGGTTCGTCATCGGTCGACTAGGACGCATCCCACACACCAAGCGCACACCACTCCACGAACCCAAAAATAAAACACACACACACACACAGCAAACAACGAGACAACACTCCTAGTCCCTTTAGTAGCCATCCCATAACTTTCTGATGCGGAAATTGAATGGGCGTCGCGCGCGAGACTTAGTATAAAAACCACGCGGTCGCAGGGCTAACTCATATCGACTCACAATGCAAGCGCACGCAGACAGTCGCAATGATGGCGTACCATGTAGTACCCATACTCATGCAGTCCTCGTTATTCTCGAGGGTCGCATTCGGCACTCAAGTGTCGACTGACACGGGCCTTGAGGGTTAATCTCTCGACGCTGGACAACAGCCATGCGCGGTTGAATACCACACACCCTCTTCTGCACTTTGTGCAGAGTGGGTGGTACACAGGTCCATACCTGTGGTGGCAGTCGTTTCTTACTGCCCTGGAGATGAGCCCCACTCCAGGCCTCGACAAAAATCAAGGGGTTTGACTTTGACGGCTGCCACGAACTACAACGTTCAACCACAAAAATCTCTAAAAAGCAAGAAAGAATAAGCCGAAGGTTCTCTTATTTCAAAAGAAATCATGGCCTTGAAGTACCCTCCCCCTTTCGGGTGGTGCCAGTCGCCTGTAATAATCCCAAGCGTTCGGGCATATGTGCGAGTTCCTTTGATCCCATAACTTTTAGATGCTAGGGCGGTGAAGCGTCGTGCGCAGGATTCTAGTATAAAGCTGCGCAGTCGCAAGTCAGTCATGTACCAACCAACGATGTCAGTCATACGTGGTAGTCGCGGTTCCGACCTCGCGATATTGAATGGTTGAAGGAATATATCGTGAGGGGTTACCCCACACGATATTGAACGGCTGAAGGACATGTCGTTCGGCCCTCGCGACATTTCTGCCTTCAGGGTAGGGTGTCTCGACGGACAGTGCAGATAGGCTCTGCGCGAGGGGGAATCCCTCCCCTGCAGAGCCTGGGGCTTGGGATGTCCTGGACAAGGACCTTGAATCCCGGCCCAGGACCAACGTCTGACTAAGAAAACCCCCCAAGAAGCAAATAAGAAAAAGGGAGGGTCTTCCCTATGCCTCTCAGTCTAAACCTCTAAGTAGACTTTTAGCACTGGGGCCACTTAGGCCACGCAAACATTCATCCCAGGTACACCCATGTACGCATACATAAAGGGGTAAGTATGTGACGATCACTTCTCACAGTCTCAGTAGGGTTCCTCACAACCATATGTATATATGTGATTACAGGCAATCAAATCCAGAATCTAAGTCACAGCACATACCTACAATCACATCAAAGAGTCAAACAACAGTCCACGCACTACACGGAGTCAACCCCAACCATCCTCGACACTCATACCCCTCGCTTTAGTCATGCAAACCCCAACCTCCTGTCCAACCAGCCTTAATTAAATACTAAGTACCTTTGTTAAATGGTCATTCAATAAAAGTTCGGGTGAAACCTTAATGAAACAATGAAATCACCAGGGCTAAAACCTTTTAGGTTGAGTGTGGAGGGTGAGTTAAAATTGAGTCGTAGACCGACGAATCGGCAACCAACATGTTATCAGTAATAACAGAAGATGATCCTCAAGGGATCAAGCTCAATCTAGTCCTGAACTTGAATCAAACGATCAAGAGGACCTGTAACACATGGCAGGTCAATGCCCCAAGCTAAACCTATAAGTCCATGGAGAACAATCTCCATATCATGATCTTACTCAAATCATCCTAGTTAACCATATCTAACCCTACCTCTAAGCAAGCGCCCAGAGAAAGGTAGACTCATGGCAAAATCTCCCCTTATTCAGAGTGGACTACCAGAATCGTCACCTGTCAAAATATAATCGATCTCCTTTAAACTAAGAAAATTTCGGCAGCACTTCCCGTAGGAAACGTGTCTTTTCAGAATTTATATAAGTCAAAATATGAAAGGAGAAACAATCTTTAACTCTAGAAAGTCAAATTTTATCTAACTCCCTGAATTAGTAAAAATTTGGGTAGCACTCTCTTTAGAAAGGAAGACTTCCGAAATTTATACTAAGTCAGATATGAACTCAAAAGACAACTTGAGTTCAACTTAGACAAGATTTAACTAATGCCTTAGTTTTTCAGAAATTTCGGCAGCACTCCCTCTAGAAAAGTGTTATTCCAAAATTTATACAAGGCTAAGTCCAGAATTGGAAAGTAACTTTGACTTCTCAAAGTTTAATTTTGTCTAACTTTCTGATTTAGCAAAAATTTTGGCAGCACTCCCTTTAGAAAATGAGGCTTTTCCAAATTTTTACTGGGTCAGATATTAAGAAAAGACAAGTTGAACTTTGGCAAGTCAAAAATTGACTAACTCCTTGGATCTGTAGAAATTTCGGCAGCGCTTCCCGTAGAGAAAGTAGCTTGCCAAGATTTATACAAAGCCAAGTATAAGAAAAGATCCCATAAAATGTGAAAATTGACCTAAGTAAAAAAAACTATCACAGAGAATGCAGGAATTGAAACTAACTCCTATCGCTCTAACACATGGCGAGCAACTAAAGCAACTACCTATCAAAACTGAAACTCAGACCAAGTAGTAACCTCACTCAGCCACATGCAGGTCAAACCACAAAGGTAAGTACTCTGACCATCCCAAGTTTATGTAGACAACAATAGTTCATAGTCTTTCAGTGATATAACCTTTTATACCCAGCTTACATAAGGCATAAAGTATGACCACCTAAACTTATGAAATGCGTCTAACTTAGTCATTGAATATACACAAAACAGAGGGCACAACTGCTTCTCTCTTCTTTGGGCATATAACTAAACCAATCTAGCCGCCCTGAACTGTTTAAAATATCCACATTATATATATTTGTCTTCCCTTTGTCTTCTAAGGCTGCATACGACTTAAGTTCAGTCTGCCCCAACTTACCACCAATTTTATTCTTAATTATACTCTCTTCAAGTTGTGATAGGCTATAGTCAGACCACCTAAACTTATAGAACAGTTTGATTAACTCGTTCATAAAATAAAATAATAGTAAAGTATTAGTCAAATTATAACCATTGGGTTCCAGCATGTGCGAGGCTTTGAGTCAGACCACCTGAACTTACAGAACAGTCTGATCTCTGCCTGATTAATTTATTTCATATCCATTATGTGCGTGGCATTGGGCTAGATCACCTGAACTTACAGAACAATCCGCCCTTTGTCAAGTTCATTCTCTCAGAATAAAAGCAGGAAGAGGCTAAGTCACCTAAACTTATAGAACAACTTAGACCTCCTCGTTCAGAATAAAATAAACAGAGGAAAACCCAAAAAAACAAGGCGGCCAAGGCACCTGAACTTACAGAATGCACTTTGTCCCTGAAAAGTCAACCACAATCAGCCCTCACAAGCCAGAGCAATCAGGCCACCTAAACTTATAGAACAGCCCGACCCTCCACGCAAAACCACAGCACTTAGTCTCCCCAAACTTATGGGGACATCCCAGCCTCCAGAGTAATCAGACCCCCTAAACTTATAGAAGGGTCTGACGCTCCATGCAAACCAAAATAAACAAAGCACTGGGTCTCCCCAAACTTATGGGGACTTTCCAGCCCTAATGACCCAGTCAAGCCTTCAATCAATACAACTCTCCATCCTACCTTTCCCAGATGCAGTTTCTTTTGACAGTCTGAGTTCACACAATCAACAAAGTTGAAACTGAAATTGAGTCGGCATTCTTTTACTTAATCTGGGTTAATGTCCTGAAAGTCAAACCAAAACTTAGAGTAGGGAAGCACACCATATATTCAGTCAGAGATGCAATGGGTAATACAGATATGGGTTATTGTTGAGTCTATAGAAGGAAATGAAATGTTACTTGTCAGTTCCCTGCCTTCAGAACTCCTCCTTAGTCCCGGCAGAGCTCCCGCAATCGGGGGGATGACTCCCCACAGAGTCTTGATGCGGTCCTACGGGTTGCAATCCCGCCTGCCGTCTTCCTCTCAGAACCAGTAGACTAGACTTAGAGTAAGAAGGATAGAAAGAGGATGTTTTAGACTCTCAGATTCAAGAAGGGTGCTCACAAACTCGCAGGAGAGGGCCTTGATATCTTGAATCGCCTAAGGGCCCCGCAATGGTAGTCAAAGCACGCGACAACTTGGTCACCCGGAGTCAAAACGTCACACGTTGACTCCCCGAATGATCTGCAGGTTCACCATAATCACCCTTATATGGAATCCAATCACCCTTTCATGTCTTAGCCTGCCGCTTCTTCGATAGGACCAGCCGAGTACTGCGGTAACCAAAGTCAGATCGGAATGTAGTAGCAACTTGCCAATACTGCGTGCCCAACAGCTGCATGCAACAGTCATGCACCGTTGTAATGCTCCAGCAGATGCGCAGTAGCAGGTGCGATCGCACAGAGTAGTACTTCAGCAGAACTCGAGCTTAGCAGAAACCTGGCCTTTGCAAAATTTGCAATCGGAGAACAGTCTCCTTCTCTGCTGATGGAGTTCCCGTATAGAGACCAGCCCCCACGATAAGGCACCCTACCCAAACTACCGCAGTCCGCCACTTCTGCTCACTCGATTTACTGCCAACAGCACGCTCGCTCGTCTGGCTGCGACCAATCTGCTCCCTCCGTCGGTTGTCAATAGCACGCTAGTCCGCTGCACCAGCTAGGATACGTAACACTGGCCAACAGGTAACCTTTCGATCTTGCGGCTGGTCTCACGGTACTTCTCTCGATAGGGTGGGCGACGCACCGGCTGCTTGATCAGGGAAGCAGGTACCTTTCAAGAGGTGAATCTCCAACCCCCACAGCAACATCACACAGTGAACGCGTCAATCTGTAAAGGACCACATGCGAAGCATCCAGGGCAGGTAGCAGGGCAGTGGATGAGTGCAGACGAGGACGTCCACACCCCCAACTCGGAGCAAGCAACACATCACCTACTCGCATCATGATCGAACCCCGCAGACTGTTGACTCCCACCATCCACTTAACCAGGGAGTCACTCCGGCAAGCATCCGTTATAACGTATATGTCACACAGACATCCAGAACCGAGCGGCTACTATCCTTACGTACCTGACCTGAAATAGTGGTCAGGCTCACTCCACCTTGTGATCCTCAATGGTGGGCGCAACCACGTCTCTCGTCACCGATTCCCTCCAGGTACGTGCGCCCCACTTTCCTCTGACTCTCTCTCTCTCTCTCTCTCTCTCTCTCTCTCTCTCTCTCTCTCTCTCTCTCTCTCTCTCTCTCTCTCTCTCTCTCTCTCTCTCTCTCTCTCTCTCTCTCTCTCTCTCTCTCTCTCTCTCTCTCTCTCTCTCTCTCTCTCTCTCTCTCTCTCTCTCTCTCTCTCTCTCTCTCGCTCGCTCGCTCGCTCGCTCGCTTGCTTACTGCCGAAGGCCGTGCCCCGTATGAACACGTACGAAAAAAAACGAAAAAAAGAGAGAAAAAAAAAAGAAAAAAACGGGAATGAATCTTGCGCTGAAACACGGAAAGATTCGTCATCATTTTAAGGCATTCCCCCTGGCACAGCCCATTTCCTTGCTAACTTTTAATCTACTACTCCAATACTCAAACTAATTACAGATTCAAAATCGCCCGTCTCGAAAACCTCTACCAGACTCCCTCTTTCACTCGATTCCTTCAAGAATCAAGCGAAATCTCACTCCTTCGTTCCTCGTTTCCGCCATCTCCCACGCGGGTCTTTCCCTTTCTAACACTAATTCTACTCACTCACTTATAAAACTAACACTGCTATCATGCTCGCCCGGCCCTCAAACCCCCAGATAATATTTTTAGATTGCTCGAAACTGTTAAGAAATTATCGTTTTATCACCATTTCGCTCCCCTCCTTTTCTCCTCCCGCCATAGCTCCGTGCTCCTTTGCTTTGGCCGCTGCTGCTAGCACAGTGCCCGACCGCCCGCTATGCTATCACTCGCCCCGCTGCTGCGCAGCGCTGTCTTCTCTCTGCCCACTTCGACCTTCGGTCATACTACAAACCTTCTTACACCAAGCGCTGAGACAGCGCTTCCGCATGGCTTCCACAGGAACCAATGAATGGCTGGGCGCTGCTCCTTGATTTATACTTCGGAGGCTCGTTGGTCTGCCCTTTGCCATCGGCCCTTGGCGCTCTACACAACTTTGCCTGTTGCTGCTAGCGTGGCCCCCGCTGCTTTGCCTTGACCAACCCAACACTCAATTTGCAGCAATCTTGCTCCGGATCTCTACACGGAGCCCCCTCCCTGCACAGCGCCTTAACGCACCGGTCTTCCTCTACCATCATCAGGCCGGCGCAGTAGCCTGGTCCAACAAAGCGGAGAACGGTCTTCGCCAACCCTATGGGAAACTTCGGACGGAACCAGCCACTGGGCGGTGCAGTAAGTCTTTTCACCCCTATACCCAAGTCTGATGAACAACTCCCGTAGTATCGAGGCCCGTCGCAGTGGCTCCCACCGAGTAGTGATAGGATGGACACAGACCCGCTGCTAGACCAACAACGGGGGCCCGGGTGAAGCGGCCCCGGTGCAGGTCTTGGTGGCAGTTGCAAATGTTCAAATGAGAACTTTGAAGACCGACGCGGACGAGGGTACCGCCACGGGTCCCTCCCCCCACTGTGCCCCGGTGTCGCGCCCCCACCATTCCAAGGCCGAGTGCAGTGGGTTAGTGGACTGGCAGGCTGTCACGCATGATTTTGGAGAGTTTTAGGAAAAATTGGAAGTGAAATCACAAGCAGCCTTTGTCACACAGTCGAGTAGTCAGTGTTATCCCTCCTGCTAGCGGCGACACGACTTAGAGTGAGGCGTTCGGTTTTATCGCCTGCACCTGACCCTGTATAAAGGTTAGACTCTAAGGTCACCGGATTCCCTATTATCCAGGAGTCTTTCAAGTAGCCTTGAGTGTAACCTGATGTGGAGTGATAAATAATTTGTTATCTCATACATAAACATTTCATGCATTACATGACATGCATCATAAAACAAATAGCACTGAGAGGACGAAAAGACCAGAAAACCACACTTTGCAAGAGCATGACCAGAGATACGAGACTGAAGAGTAGTACACAAAGAATGGGGGAGGCAGCCATAAAGAAGGGGCTGCAGTCACTGATAAATAATAATAATGTCATAGTACATCTCAGTGACTAAAAAATACGAGCCTCAATCAATGACGACAAGTGGTACCCCCTCATGAGTGGGCTCGACTGTCTGGGACCCCGTATCTGGTACACGCTGGTCCTCCTCATCATTGAGAACATGAGTGACCATCGACTCTAGGACCACGTAGTTGATGTCAAAGGATGCAGAAGGATCGATCTTGCTGATATATGCCATACATCTGGCCATCTCCTCGTCCGCAACGCTCCGAAGGTACAGCTCCTCAGCGAGGGAAATGCTGCCAGTGGCACCGATCAAGATCTCGATCCGCCCCTTGCCGTAGATGTAGTCATATGTAACCTCCAGAAAACGGTCTCCATAGAGAGGCTTCCGAAAAGCCTGTTTGATAAAATTTGCTCCCACCAAATGGCTATAGCCATCCCCAAGATATGGGACTGGTCCCTTCCCCCTTGAAGGGCCGACTACCTCCTCTGACCTGGGTCCTCCTGACATGTAATGTCCGAATCAATCACCCTCAAGCAAATATCGTGCCAAGAGATAAGCAACTCGTCGTAGGGCTGCCTTCCGCCTGCGTCTCGCTCCGGCAACCAATGTCATAAAATGCTCTGGGCATGCTCCAAACTCAGGCGTACTCAGTACCTGTGAGTATCCCAGTCAAAATAGTCCTCCAGGTCAACGTTGCTCACGCAGCAAGGCTCTTGGTCTGACTCATCCGTCTCTGACCTCTGTAGACAGGTGGTAATAGGAATCCCAGATCTGGCCACCTCGCTCCTGATCCTCCTGTCTTGACGCTTCTTTTCCTTGCTGCCACCTGTGCTCAGCGGTTTAGGGTTACAGCCGTCAAAGTCATAGAGGGCACCACCTGGTGCAAAAGGGATCTGGGGAAACACCACATGTAACCAGTGTTCCCTCCAGTAACTCTCCCTGCGGAAGATATAGTCATCCATCCGGTCGTAGGTGGTTCCCTTCACTCCCTGCCCAGCATCTCTCACGTGATAAGTGATCACCAATGTGTACCTCGATGTGGGAGACTCGTTGGCCCGAATGACGAAGCTTTGATCCCCAATGCGTCGATAGCAGAACTTCTCAACCAGCTTACCCCATGTAGGGGTTGTCTCATGTTGAGAAGCCAGCTTGACTAATCTGCAAAATAATATAGAATGCCCCTGGCAAGCTGCTATGCCAAGCAATGATGTCCTGGAGATGAGGGGGATATCAGTAGCCCAGGAAAATAACTCAACTCGATAGGGTCAAAGAGGTCACTCCTCAATAGACCCTCAAGCCAAACTGGTGGCAACCAACTCAATATAGGGGCCCGCCTGAATGGGCCCGGTTGAACAGCAATCAACTCAGTATAGGAGCCCGCCTCAATGGGCCCGGTTGAACAATAACAACTCGAGATAGGGGCCCGCCTGAATGGGCCCGGCTGAACAGCAACAACTCGATATAGGGGCCCGCCTGAATGGGCCCGGCTAATCAGCAAACAACTCGATATAGGGGCCCGCCTGAATGGGCCCGCCTGATCAGCAACAACTCGATATAGGGGCCCGCCTGAATGGGCCCAGCTGAACAGCAACAACTCGATATAGGGGCCCGCCTGAATGGGCCCGGCTGAACAGCAACCCAGTAGCTCAGCAACTCATCATAGCAATATCATACGAACATATCTGCAGCAAGTGGACTATAACATGAGGACTGAACTGCAAGTATCGTCACTGCGCGTGCAAACCGGACCGCCCTGATATCATGTGTGCGGGAAAAATACCGTCCACACGGAGTCTGATATGAATATCGTCCATGCAGAGACTGATCAGCAAGAAATCAAATCAGCGGGATTTGGGGGCTAATCGTACCATCAGAGGCATTAAGTCACGTCCTCAAGACTAATCACACTCGCTGGACATGCATCCCTAACCATCATATCGGCGGGACACGCATCCTAGAATCATCAGAGAACGTACTCGTATAGCCTACTTGAGCCTGGGCGCACTCATGTGACAATACCAAGCGTAGGCGCGCAAGGGCGCACACTCTAGAGCAATACTAAGCTTGGGCGAGCGTGGGCGCGCATTCAAATCACGGTTCCAAGCTTGGGCGCGCATGGGCGCGCACTCAAATCACAATGCCGAGCATAGGCGCGCATGTGAGCGCATACTCAAACGACAATACTTAGCTTGGGCGCACGTGAGCGCATACTCAAACGACAATACTTAGCTTGGGTGCGCATGGGCGCGCACTCATATAGCAATACCAAGCTCGGGCGCGCACGGGCGCACACTCTATCTCCAATGCCAAGCCTGGGCGCGCATGGGCGCGCACTTGAATAATACTCTCAAGCTTGGGCGCGCACGGGCGCGCACTCAAAAGTCTCTGTCAAGCTTGGGCGCGCATGGGCGCGCACTCAAAAACTAATATCGGGCGCGGGCGCGCACGGGCACATACTCAGAAAGCAATATTGAGTATGGGCGCGCATGGGCGCGCACTCAAATAACCATATAAAGCTTGGGCGCGCTTGGACACGCACTCAAAGAGCAATGCCAAGCTCAGGCGCGCACTCTATCAGTAATGCCAAGCTTGGGCGCGCATGGGCGCGCACTCTAACAGCAATGTCAAGCTCGGGCTCGCACTCTATTAGCAATGTCAAGCTTGGGCGCGCACTCTAACAGCCAAACTGAGGTTGGGCGCGCACTCAAGCAGCCAAACTGAGGCTGGGCGCCCACTCAATCGACTTGCTGACTTACAAACATCAAAAGCGGTGTACACAGATTGAGCGTTTCATGGGCACGCAGACTTCTGCGAAGTCTACAGATAGGGTGCGCAGTTGCACTGACTCAAGTTTGTCAAAGCTGAGTTTACGAATGAATGCAGTTTTCTCTGATAAGGGCGCAGTGTCGCACTTAAGTCTGGGTGCGCACAGTCGCAATACATCAAAAGGGGTTTCCTCAATTAAGGGCGCAGTGTCACACTCAAGTCTGAGTGTGCACAGTCGCAATTCATCATAAGCAGTCTTCTTAAATAAGGGGCGCAGTGTCACACTCAAGTCAGAGTGTGCGCAGTCGCAGTTACCAGGAGTGCTTAAACTCAACGTGCTCAAAAGGGAAATGGCATGCTTAGCTTCAGTGCTTGCTTAATATAGTAAGTCGATATGCTCAACTGATCTGCCTGACGACACTGTCAATGCTCAACCAATGTGCCCGTTGACACATTAACCCAAAATACTCAGAATGTCTGTTGGCATAAAGGTTCGAAATGCTCCATTCGAGTGCCTGCTGGCACAGATACTCAATTTTAAGTGTCTGCTGGCACGATAAATCGACAATGATATTCAGTTTGAGTGCCCGCTGGCACGGTAAATCGCAATGGTACTCAATCTGAGTGTCTGCTGGCACAATAAATCGGCAATGATACTCAGTCTGAGTGCCTGCTGGCACGGTAAATCGCAATGATACTCAATCTGAGTGCCTGCTGGCACGGTAAA
>BFEA01000048.1:4138872-4155915 GCA_003427395.1 Chara braunii
GCGCTCAACCATACAGGCGACTCTCGGTTCTCTAGCGCAGTGCGCTCAGTCTTACAGGCGACTTTCGATTTGCTAGCGCAGTGCGCTCAACCATACAGGCGACTCTCGGTTCGCTAGCGCAGTGCGCTCAACCATACAGGCGACTCTGGCTGCTAGCGCAGTGCGCTCAGACACTCAGGCGATTCTCGATTCTCCAGCGCAGTGCGCTCAGACACACAAGGGACTTTCGATTTGCTAGCGCAGTGCGCTCAGACACTCAGGCGATTCTCGATTCTCCAGCGCAGTGCGCTCAGACACACAGGGGACTTTCGATTTGCTGACGCAGTGCGCTCAGACACTCAAGCGATCCTTATGCTGCAATGGCGCACACTGAAAATGCAAGGGTGCGATCGTAAATGAAATAAAATAAAAATAAAATTAAAATTAAAATTTGGGTCTTTTCATGAGCAGCAGGCCTGACTACGGGAAATGACAGGAGCGAGTAAGGAGAGGGGAGGGAGAGAGAGAGCGAGAGAGAGAGGCAGAGGGAGAGAGAGATAGGAGGGGAGGCAAGGGAGAGGGGCTATGGCCCTAGTGGGAATCAGGACCACCTTACTCCCCCTAGTTGCCTTACCCCTTTACCTCTCTCTTGCTTGCCTTGGGCCTTCTCTTTCTCCTACTAGCTCCAGCACGACAGTCCCCGGTTCACTGTTTCACCAGCGCTTCCACATTCCCACAAGTGAGGGCATTTTGTCTCGTCTCAAGTAGCTCGGCCTCTCTTTTATAGTAAAGAGGCCGGGTGATCGGGCAAGGTGCAGCAGTCCTTGGGCTAAAAATAGCACAGGCCTGTGCTAAAATTAGCACAGGACTGCACTAAAATTAGCGCGGGACTGGGACAGTCCCGACTTTGGGACACGAACAATCAGTCCCGTGTTAAAAATAGCACGGGCCTGCGCTAAATATAGTGCGGGCCTGTGCTAAAATTAGCGCGGGACTAGGACAGTCCAACTTGGGGACACGAACAGTCAGTCCCGTGTTAAAAATAGCACGAGCCTGCGCTAAATATAACGCGGGTCTGGGACAGTCCCGACTTCGGAACACGAACAGTCAGTCCCATGTTAAAAATAGTACGGGCCTGCGCTAAATATAGCGCAGGCTTGTGCTAAAATTAGCACGGGACTGCGCTAAAAATAACGCGGGACTTGGCTAAAAATAGCGCGAGACTTGGGACAGCCCCGACCTTGGGATACGGACAGTCAGCCCCATGCTAAAAATAGTGTGGGCCTGCGCTATATTTAACCCGAGCCTGTGCTAAAAATAACTCAGGCCTGTGCCAAAAATAGCGCGGTCAACGCTAAAAATAGCACGAACCAATGCTAAAATTAGCATCAGGTCTGGGCTGGTTAGACTTTGGAATACTAAGGGTCGGCCTTGTTTTAAAAATAAAACACCCCTCTTATTCTTAATAAGGGCCCAATCCCGTATTCCCCTTTGACCATTTCGGGTCGTACTCTCCCCGACGCGGTAAGTCCGGTCCCAAGTGGTCAATTCTATTTTTCTCACTAGCCCTTGGTCCGTTTTCAGTACCGTTCGGACCGGGCCCTACTAATCTGGCCCTTGCAGACGCGGCGGTTCAGCCCAAAAGTCGTGATTCGATCTCCATGGGGCTAGACCGTCGCACCGTCTTGTCCGCTGACTTGACCCAAGGGCCAACCAGCGTGTCAACATTCTGCTGATCGGGACCATATGCAGTCCTATGGTGCGGAGGCTGTCCGACACCGGGCCGCCTCGCCCAGGCACGGTCCTATTCCCTTGGGGTCCCAACGGCCGTGTTCACGCTCAAAACCTCACACTGCAGATCGTTGGCGGCGGCACTCCTACGGAAGTGCCCACGCCAGTCAGTTTTCCTCCGCCTCGTGGGCTAGTCACCCACCGGCTCGTATGCACGTTAAACTCCTCGGTCCTCGTTCCAGGACGGGCTAAATAAAGAAATTTTGTTAGCATCTCGCATACGCAGGAACCCATCGAGCCCGTCAAAAGAGGCGCATGCTCATGGCCCCCGACTACCGTACCGGCCATCTTCGTCTGTCAACGCAGCAACTGGACCAGGTCTGTTGGTCCTAACATCGGCCTCAGAACCGATCACCAGCAAAGGCAAAAATTACAAATAAAATGGAACACAGAAACTAACTAAGTAAAACCGGGTCGTCGCCCTGTCAGCCTTCGATGACGCGCATCCTGTCTATCATGCAGAAGTCTCGCCGTTGTCGAGGTCATCCTTCTCACGGGCGCGCGCGCATCCTGATCAAACGTACCAGTCAAAAAAAAAAATATCCTTTAATAAATAATAATAATAATAAAACAAGGCAACCGACATCCGCGCCAGCTTTACAATCATCAACAGGGGAAAGAAATCACACGCGCCTTAAATCCGCGCGCCCACACACTCTTTGTTCTAGTCAACCATTCAACCTAACGTGAATCATACACATAGTCGCGCCTCGCGCAGTATACTTAGGCTTTAATCCAGTCTTAATTTGTGTCGTTTGCAAAAACCAGGGCGGATACCATTGTAAGGGTATTCGCACCGACAGCGATACGGTAACGAAATCCCGAATCCATGTCGGAATATAACCAATTGAATCCTGACAATCCCGAAGTGTGATTCAATAACAAAATCCCGAATCCACATCGGGAAATGGTATACAAATAACACTAAGTAAATCACGGAAATCTCGAAGTGAGATTCGGTAGCGAAATTCCGAATACACGTTGGGATATAACCGATCGAATCCCGAAAATCCCGAAGTGCAATTCGGTAACGAAATCCCGAATCTGCGTCGGGATATAACTAGTCTCGAAAATCCCGAAGTGCGATTCAGTAACGAAATCCCGAATTCACGTCGGAATATAACAGATGGAATCCCGACAATCCAGAAGTGTGATTCGGTAACGAAATCCCGAATCCACAACGGGACATGGTGTACAAATAACACTAAGTAAATCACAGAAATCCCGAAGTGAGATTCGGTAGCGAAATCCCGAATACATGTCGGGGTATAACCAATCGAATCCCAAAAATTCCTAAGTGCAATTCGGTAAAGAAATTCCGAATCCACGTCGGGATATAACCGGTCGAATCCCGAAAATCCCGAAGTGAGATTCGGTAACGAAATCCCGAATTCACGTCGGGATATAACTGATGGAATCCCGACAATCTTGAAGTGTGATTCGGTAACGAAATCTCGAATCCACATCGGGATATGATGTACAAATAACACTAAGTAAATCACGAAAATCCCGAAGTCAGATTCGGTAGTGAAATCCCAAATATACGTCGGGATATAACCGATCAAATCTCGAAAATCCCGTAGTGCAATTCGGTAACGAAATCCCGAATCCACGTCGGGATATAACCGGTCCAATCTCAAAAATCCCGAAGCGCGATTCAGTAATGAAATCCCGAATCCACATCAGAATATAACCGATCGAATCTCGACAATCCCGAAGTGTGATTCGGTATTAAAATCTCGAATCCACATCGGGACATGGTGTACAAATAACACTAAGTAAATGACGGAAATTCCGAAGTGAAACTCAGTAGCGAAATCTCGAATACACGTCGGGATACAACCGATCGAATCCCGAAAATCCCGAAGTGCGATTCGGTAACGAAATCCTGAATCCACGTCGGGATACAACTGATCGAATCTCGAAAATCCCGAAGTGCGATTCGGTAACGAAATTCTGAATCCACATCGGGACATGGTGTACAAATAACACTAAGTAAATCACGGAAATCCCAAAAGTGAGATTCGATAGCGAAATCCCGAATACACGCCGAAATATAACCAATCGAATGCCGAAAATCGCGAAGTGCAATTCGGTAACGAAATCCCAAATCCACGTCGGGATATAACCGGTCAAATGTCGAAAATACCGAAGTGCGATTCGATAACGAAATCCCGAATCCACGTCTGAATGCAACCGATGGAATCCCGACAATTCGGAAGGGTGATTCGGTAACGAAATCCCGAATCCACATCGGGACATGGTGTACAAATAACACTAAGTAAATCACGAAAATCGAAGTGAGATTCGATAGCGAAATCCCAAATACATGTCGGGATATAATCGATCGAATCCCGAACTGCAATTCGGTAACGAAATTCTGAATCCACGTCAGGATATAACAAGTCGAATCCCAAAAATCCCGAAGTGCGATTCAGTAACGAAATCCCGAATCCACATCGGGGCATGGTGTACAAATAACACTAAGTAAATCACGAAGTGTATGTTTAATAAATACATATATGTGTAGTGAGAAAGAGTGTTTCGGTAAGATAATCGGTGGAATATATACCATCCATTAACCATCTCTCCTTGGTGATGTACCGGTTCCTTCGTAACTGCTCCATAGCTCATATGGGTGTATGTTGTAGCTTCGCTTGTGCAAGTTTTGTCTTTCTTCACTTGGTGATGTACTGGTTCTTTCCTAGTTACTTCATAGCTCACATGTGTGTATGTTTCACCCTCACTTATGAAGTCCAGTCTTTTTTTCATGTGGCGATGCACCGGTTATTTCCTGTTGCTCTATAGTTCACATATGTGTATGTTGCAGTTTCACTTGTACAAGTTCAGTCCTTCTCTCACTTGGTGATGTATCGGTTTTTTCGTAGTTGCTCCATAGCTCACATGTACGTATGTTGCACTCTCACTTGTGCAAGTTCAGTCCTTCTCTCACTAGGTAATGTGTTGGTTTTTCCTAGTTGTTCCCATAGCCTCAAACATGTGTATGTTGTAGCCTAGCTTATGTTGTCCAGTCTCCCTCTCACTTGGTGATATGTCGGTTCGTCCTAGTTGCTTCTGTAGCTTCTCACATGTGTATACTATAATCTAACTTGTGCAGTGCAATCCTTCTCTCACTTGGTGATATGCCGGTTCTTCCTAGTTGCTTCCATAGCTTCAAACATTTGTATGTTGTAGTCACACTTTTGTTATTCAGTCTTTCACTCACTTGGTGATGTGTCGGTTCAACTTCGTTGCTTCCATAGCTCTGTGTGCATGTGTAGGATAGTCTTAATTGTGTTGTTCAAGTCTGTGTCTCACGTGGTGATGTTCCGGTTCGGATTTGTTGCTCCCCCAGCTCTATGTGCATGTGTAGGACAATCATATTCGCGTTGTTCAGACTTTCTTTCACCTAACGATGTAACGACTCAGATCTTGAACCGGGGACGATAGACCGAGTAAGGATAAGGCTTGATTAAGGATTCTCTCTCTCTCTCTCTCTCTCTCTCTCTCTCTCTCTCTCTCTCTCTCTCTCTCTCTCTCTCTCTCTCTCTNCTCTCTCTCTCTCTCTCTCTCTCTCTCTCTCTCTCTCTCTCTCTCTCTCTCTCTCTCTCTCTCTCTCTCTCTCTCTCTCTCTCTCTCTCATCATCTAAGTCTAAACCTTTTTTTTCTTCCAACTTGGCATGCAACTAACCTCACCCTCTTACTTGTTACATTGTAAGGGGACGAACGGTGAAAGAAATTTGACCTCACTTAGTGGAGAAAGAGGGGAAGGGAAGGATTGTCGGTCCCTTGTGCCGCCAAGAAGGGAAAGAATGAAACGCTTGAGAACGATAAACGGAAAACGTTGTGAAGTCGGAAGCAGGCTAGTCCAAAGAGGACAAAAAAAAAAATTGTTGTTTGAGAAAAAAAGTCAGTTGACTCAACCAGAACTCGGACTACATAAGTAAGAGAAGAGGATGGAATGGTTGATGATAGTAAAAGGAATAGGAAGGAAGTCAAGGGCAAAGAAGGAAAACTTAGGCATGTTGGAAGGACTATGTGTTGACCCCAAGTGGAAGATTGTATCGGGCTTTGCTTTGTGTTGACTGTGCAGGTGAGTAGCATTGGCGTGACTTGAGCGGGATGTGGGTCAGTGATGTGCCAGCAAAGGGAAGAGGAATGGATGAGAAAAGGGCTATGGGGCCCTAGCGTAAACTCCACTTGTGAATAAGGCCTTGGTATACGAAGTTTTGAGTGTGGACTGAGGGGTGAATGAGGTCTTGAGTGGTTGAAATGTTGAAATGTGAGGAAGCTCATTGTATGCGGATGAAGGCACCGAAAAAACTAAGCGGGAGGCACCAATGACGAGGGATGTAATGATTGGAACATGGAAATGTGTAAGGACGGAAGGGGAGGATGGCACCGTCGGGCCCCGATGATGCCACATGACTGCTGCTTTAGGGAAATGGTGTGTGGCTTAATGATGACGCTTAGCCTACGCACAAAAGAATAAAATTTCTCAAGGTACCCCTTGGACTGCTTGGGTATTGAAAGGAGCATTTGTCTGAGAACACATACCAAGAATCTGAAAATTTGCGTTTGCGAAAAGATCAGCGAGACTACCACCCGGCGTGAGGGCTGAGCTACATCCCCAATGTCAAAAGCTCTCTTGCTCGATGACCAACCCCATCCATCTCAAAGCACTAGGTGGGGGTGACCCCGTGATGAATGGTCCGCGCCCTAAGCATGAGCGTGGGCGGGCCGAGCCAACTGTGACCTGCAGTGGGGTCGACACAGGATCGAAAGTCTAACGGGGTTTGGCCCTACAACGGCGTGTGGGAAGTTAATCAATGAATGACAAAGGAAGAGTTCTTGCAAGTTGCGCGTGAGGAGGTGGTAAGGCGCGTGGCGGAGATCAACGCCCTCGAACCTGAGGATTCCGTGGTCGTATGGCATGGACAATCCATATTCGATATTTTACGGGATCGCAATTTGTTGGAGCTCCTTGCTGAATTTTACGGACGTGAGACGACCCCGAGTTCAGGAGTCCAAATAGAGTGGGTAATTTCG
Source organism: Chara braunii (assembly GCA_003427395.1). NCBI lineage: Eukaryota > Viridiplantae > Streptophyta > Charophyceae > Charales > Characeae > Chara > Chara braunii. The sequence goes on from BFEA01000048.1 coordinate 4,145,692, forward strand.
TCGAGAGAGGGTGTAACCGGCAATGGTGGAGGGGGTGTAACCGGCAGTGGTGGAAGGGGTGGAACCGACAGTGGTGGAGGGGGTGGAACCGATAGTGGTGGCGGAGGTTACCAGGGCATGGGAGGCGGAGGAGAGGGTGGGATGCATGACAGCGGAGGAGGGGGGGGCCACGGCGGTACAGGAGCGGGTGGGCAAAGTGGATATCTACGAAGCTCTGCAGGAACAATCCCGCCTGGAATGGGTGCTCGTCTAATAGTAGAAGGGGCTACCTCACATACCAGAGCGGGTTCTTGACTTGTTGAACCCACTGGTGCCCAATTGTTCAGTGGAGGATATATCCGCCCCACAATCGGAGCCGGAGTTTTCGCATGTTCCAAACTTCTCGGTGTCGGGACTGTTCCATGTACAGTTTCAACGGGATCCAATTTCGCCTCAGATTCGGAAGGGGAAGTTGGATCCATAAAGTCTGTGAAGTCCGAACCGATGTCGGACATCGACGTAGGGTGCCTTTCCATCGGCCGCGAGGAACTCCTGGAGAGAGGATCTATCCGACCCACAACGGATTGTGCAGCAGACATGCCGTTAGTGAGTTTTTTCGTCGGCGTCCCTCGAGTGGCAGTGAAGAGCCTTTCCACCAGTAGAGGATTTATCCTCCCTATAACAAGTCAGGTTGGAGAGATCCAAGTAGGAAGTCTCGAGTGACTCGAGAAGTCAGGGCCTTTCCGCCAGTGGAGGATCTATCCTCCACATGCCAAGTCAAACTGGAGAAACGCAAGCAGGAAGTCTGTCTACAAGTGTCTCGGGAGTCCAGAGCTCGCCACCCATAGGAAGTCTGCCCGCAAGTATCCCGGGAGTCCAGAGCCTATCACCCATAGGAAGCCTGCCCGCAAGTGTCCCGGGAGTTCAGTGCCTTTCGATCTGTGGCGGATCTATCCTCCCCACAACAAGTCAGGTTGGGGAGGCGCAAGAAGGAAACCTTTTCGAGAGTGTCCAGACAGTGCACAACCTTCTCGCTATCGTCCAAGCAAGAAGTGAGGCTGCCAAAACGGTCGTAGGAAGTCAGGTTGGGGAAAAGCCAATAGGAAGCCCTCACGCGTGCGTCCCTCGAGTGAAAACCCTTTCCGCCAGTGGAGGATTTATCCTCCCCACAACAAGTCAGGCTGGAAAGACTCAAGCAGGAAGCCTTCATGCGAGTATCTCGATAAGCCAGAGTATTTCCGCCAGTGGAAGATCTATCCTCCACACGTCAAATCAGGCAGGAGAAACGCAAGCAAGAAGCCTGCGGGTAAGTTTCCCGGATGTTCAGAGCCTTCGAGCTAGTGAAGGATCTATCCTCCACGCAGCAAGCTAGGACAGAGGAGCCTCGGGATTACTAACCCCTTTCCATAAAAGTTTAGTGTGGAATCTGAGTCCTCCAGGGAGAGAGATTACAAAGAACCAACAAAGCAAGTCCACTGGCTCCAACTCAACATATTTTTTAGAGAAAAAGGACGTCACAAACAAGACTATGGAAATGCAGGCGACTCCTCCTCTTGACGTGAGATGCGGTGGTACAGAGGACGACTTTCTCTCGCAGTTGTATTCGGGAATCGGCGCAAGACCTTTTTCGACTGACAATTTCGTTTGTGGCGACTCAACCCAGGCGCTTGACATGCGGCCCTCACAACTCCCTGCAACTACGCTCGTGTAAGGTCCGTGCGTGGAGGAGAGGGACGTCACCATGTCGGAACAGGAAGAGGGAGTTGTTCGTTGTCTGCTTCGCAATGACATCGCCCGAAAGTTTTTTCATGACGATGCAGACCTTGCTGCCACCGCTGTGGTGGATTCCAGTCCAGGCAAGATGGGGGGTGACAGAACAGCTCTGGTGGAACTGTCTCTCGATGAGGATGTCGGAAAACTGCACGTCGACTCTCTTAGTCCCTCTGCTGAAGAGGTCGTTCGAATCGTCAACGCTTACGTCGAGGATTTGTCCAAGTTTCCAGCCCGTCTGGACCGCGTTGTTGCATCAGGGAAGATCAAAGGAGAAGGGGTAGTGTTGGGTATGCAAGCTAGTTGCGTACAAGAGGAGGTGTCGTAAGTTCAAGATGTCAACGAGGGCGATGCTGCTCGACATGCTTGAGAAAAAGCTATGACCGGTAAGCAGTGACTTTCATTGCTAAACTTTGGGTTTCTCCAGTGTTGAACATTTGGAGTGTTCTTTCGCATGTAGACAGCGGTTATGGATATGTGGAACATAAGGATAATTGCTCGTTGCCCCTTGGTTTGCGAAGCTCGGCCGTACCCTATATTCATAATTATGTTTCTTTACCCGTTTTACATGTCGGTCGTCTCCTTCGTGTGTTGTACAGAGAAAGTCGAAGGAATATCTCACAATGACGAGTATGCCACAATTGTCCCCAAGGGATATCGAAATTTTAAGAACGGTTGGTGTGAGTGTTGAGAGAGTTAAGAAGTTGCATATGAGACTTTGCAATAAGTTCACTGTTTCTCCAATTTATGAAGTTGAGCCTTACTTTGAAAGAACGACAAGTAGAGGGGTTCAAATTTACAATTATCATGCACAAGTTATACACCGCAAAAGAAACCACGAACGTGCATGGAAGAGCGATGTCAAATAAGGGCAGGGGTGTGCAAGGTATGAATTCGGGGATGGAAGATGTAACTTCGGCAAGGATGTCGATTTCGATGTGGGCCGGACATATCCCACGCACAAGTTATATATCGTGAGATTATAGTTATTTGTAGTACACTGTGTATTTTATTGCTTAAAAAAATCCTTCACATAGAAATTAACGGTGTGTTGAAGTTTATTAAGGGGGTGCTATTTGAAAAGACATTTTTCCTACGGAAAGCGCTGTCGAAGTTTTCTTAATTTTGAAGAGTTAGATTATATTTTGATAGGAAAAGTCTTGGATATTCACCTTGTAGCCTGTAGAGGGGAGATGACATCAGAATCTTTCTTATTTTCTGAGGTTCATTGAGAGATAGATTTAGAATATCGTATTTTTAGAGTTTAAGTGAGATGTGAGATGAAGGTTTATTCTTTATACATATTTAGTATTGGGATTTGGTCTGTGATGTGTTACATGTCTTTCTTGGTCTTTTCGATTATAGATTTGATTTAGCTTCATCCCAATCCTACGAGGATTATTCTCGTTATCTTTGACAACAGATCAATTAGTTGATCGCCGACTTGTCAGTTCACGACACAACTTTACTTACACATGTACCTCAACTTGATACCTTAGTCCTGTGTTTGATATGTTTCCTTGATAATTTTAACTAAGACTTCTTCTAATGATCATTATAAAGAACTAACGGGTTTTTATGGAAAGTTTGACAATGGTTGGGGGCTTGAGTGTGTGAGGCATGGTGTGAGTTATAGAGAACAATAAAGTTGACCATGTTAGTGTATAGCAATGTCACTTTCATATGTATTTGTGTCTTATGCAGGTTAGTGTTTTGAAGCTTGTATACGAGCCTTACTTTGGAGGCAATGAGAATGACAACCATGTGTCGCACGCTCTACGTACCTGATGAGTTTATTTTCCCCTCTTTTATTTTATCTCGAGTTCTGATTTAATATGGGTGTTGGGATGCTTATTTATTTAATGAGTGGTTTTGCTTATTAGCTTTTATAGTTGAACGCTGAAGTCGATGGCAGCCGTCAAAGTCAACCCCTTGACGTATGTCCAGGCCCTTGATGATGAAGTTTGTCTTCATGGTAATAAGAGTAGACTATCACTACAGGCCGGCGCTTGTATACCACCCACTCCCCGCAGGCGGCATAAGAGGGTATGACTCTCAACCGCCTTGGTGGTTGTCTAGCGTCGAGAGGTTAACCCTTCAAGGCTGGTGTCAGCCGACATTCGAGTGTCGAATGCGATCCTCGAGACCATTGAGGACCGCGTGATTATGGGTACTATATAGTACGTCATCATTACGACTGTTTGAGTATTTATGCATGACTACTCGATATGAGAAAGTCCTATGTCCACGTGGTTTTATCTTAAGTCTCACGCGACGCCCAACCATTTTCGGAGTTAAAAAGTTATGGGTTAGATGCTAACGGGACTAAGAGTGTTTTATTTCGTATAAGTAAACTGATTTTTTCTGCTTTGGCGTAGTGTAACGAGTGGTAAGAAGGATGTGTCGTAGTCGATCGACGTCGAGTCGCGCTTGGGACTTCAACCTCCAATGTGTCGGTTCGCGTACGGGTCCGATAGAGGCGTGCGACCGCACGTACCCCCTATGCTACAGCGTACAAGAAACACCCTCGGTTGTGTCACCTCTGCAATTCAACCGAATAACTTCCGCACATTGTTCAGTAACTCGGTGGGGATACGCCCGTTCAAAGGTGGTGAGAACCCCTTGCGCGGAGGTAAGTTGTACCTTTCCTGGCCTTATCCTGTCGTAGGGGTTCGCAAGAGGTATGGTTGGCGCACGCGGCCGGAGCGGCGATGGAGCTCCATTGCGAATAAACAGTCCTGCATCAAATCCTGCGTGACGCGACTGAGAAGGTCCCCCTACGAGACCAATGCGCTCGACAATGTAGTTCCTCGATTTTTTATTTTGTCGTGTTGGACAAACAAAATCTTTGTTCCTTAGTCGAGGTGACCATAGGAGAACTATTTCTCACGCCCACCTCCTTTCCTCTCTTTCTTTTATCCGCCAAGCTCAGTTTCATCACTCGATGTCGCAGTCGAATGAATTTTCGTTTTCAAAAGTTTTTTCATCATCCTCCTTAACCGCTATCATCTGTCTTAATCTCATTTTCTTCTTCAAGTGCCTTACCCTGTTCGTTCCCCTTTACTATTCTTTTTGCCTTTCTCACCACCTTGTCATCGTCTTCTTTCCCTTGAAGCATCTCATTCCGAACTATAAACAACAAGCGCACATCTTGGTCATTCTCATATCGCTTATTCTCAGTCAATTCCTCCTGCTTTTTCGTTCGTCCTCTAACTCGCTTCCTCACGCGCTTCTCTTTCTCAGTGCGCCCTTCGCGCTTGCGCCTTCTGAAGAAAATACGTCTGCCTAAGTATTTTTCGTAGCATCAGCTCCATTTTTTGGCACATGGTTGTCCGCTAATAGGTTTTTCTCGTAGCCCCCGTCCCCATCGTTCTACTACCGCATACATATAGTGGGGGTACAAAAGGGTACACCACATTCCGTAGCATTTTAATACTCATCACAAACATTCGCAAAGTGGTCACGTTCACCGCTTTTGTAACGTGTTCGCATCAATTTTTTTGTCGTAGGCCGATTCTCATCGCCACCACTGCCACGACAACTTCCACTACCACCTGAGTCGCTCGAGCTATTGGTTCCTCCTGCCCTACTCATCACGCACCTATCCACAGGTACGCCCAAATCCTCTCGAAATCGTCGATCACTTCGACAAGAGCTATTGCAGTACTCCAAAGTTTGCCGCCACCCCTCCAAGTACAATCTCCTAATAGGTTACAACAATTGTTGTTGAGAGAAAAGTTTTAACCAAATGGTGGAAATCACAAAGCCACAACACACGAGAAAATTGTTCTCATAATTTAACTCAAAATTTAATGAACGAAAGCACAAAGCTCTAAGCCATCGTGCACTATATACACAAAACACCCAAGAACCCCCCGACTCTCGACGTACAAAAGAGCACTGACTCGTTCTTGTTGCGCATGGCACCAAAAAGGAGTCTAACTAACACTACGCCATATATTATACTACATTATAGTTAAATCCGCATGTCCGTGTAATAGGTATCGATGTTTCATATACCAAGCCTAGCAAGCCCAACCAAAGTCCACACTACCAGGTCCATCAAAGACACCGAACCAGGCTTCTGGTCCTAATGCACTATCAAGTAAAAAACCTCAAACCAGATAATCGACAATACGACCCCAAACAGTAAACCCAGTACCGATACACCACCATCCCAGTCAGCAAACCATGTTACATTATTTTGTTTTGGTCTGTATACCTCAAAAAATGAGTGTTTGTCTTTTCCAATTGCATTGGGGCAATGGTGGTTTATATCGAGCATAAGCACACAAACCGCAAAATATGGGGTGTATTTATGTATATATGTATGTGCAAGTGTATATGTGAAAGAGAGGGCTGAAAAAAATATATATTATAAAAGAAAACATGAATACTCATAACAACTCAAACGCACAACATTAAGCGCATAAGAAACATCATACTAAACAAAAAAGATGAGAGGCGGGAGATGTGCCTAAGGGAGGAGGGTGTTGCTCCTCTCCCTTACCACAACAAAAAACTTCAATGTTATTTGCCCTTTGCGACATACATGAATGCCATATACCTTACTATCATATAAATATTATTTGTGAATGCATCATAGGGTAACAGGTAGAGCACACCCTCCTAAAAACTTATTGGCTATTCCTACCTAAAACCTTGGGGTAGGGTACTGATTAACAGAGACCCAAAATTTGAGCGTTTTTTTAATGTTATTTATAAGAAAAAATAAAGTTTTTTTTAACCAAAAATTGTACTATTCTATTTTTTGCACACCATATTAACAAACCAGCAGAAACAAAAACAAAAGCAAAAACAAGGTGAAACGGTGAGGCAAACGTGCACTTGAATGAAAATTTGCATTCAAAGAATTTTTAGAATTCTCAACATTTTTTTTAAATGGTTACCGCAGATAATCCAATGGACAAAACACTTCAGAACATTGAGAAATAGTCACTAGACACAAAAAAGTGATTTCAATACTTAAAACTTGATTTTAGCAAAAAAGTAAAAATTAAAAAAAACTTCAGAACATTAAGAAATTGTCAAAAAAAAAAAGGTAAAAATTTATCCAAAAAAACATGATTTAGCAATAAAAATAGTTCACCTCGTTAACCACTAGTAGTACTATTACACCCTAACATTTTCTTATAGCAACTAGTTGCCTTCACGCCATGGCCAGTGAACCTAGTGGATAACGAATCTAGGTAAAAATGGCACCAGACTTATAGTCTGGTAGAAGGAGGTTGAATGAGATATAGTGATCCAACAAATAGAGACTCGGAATGATCAAGTAGAAATAATTAGCCTACCAAATCATAAATGTGATGCAAGAATAACTTGGGTCGTTAGAAAGAAGTCTAGGGAGGTGAAGTGATTTGTGAAGGCACCTAATACCTGCCGGGGAGAGTTTGAGCCGGTAGTGCTCAACCCAAAGGCTTTGGGCATAAACAATATATGTGTATATGTATGTGTGTTTTGGGGCTTCATTATCGTATGTCCATGTTCTCCCACACGTCATGTACGACAAAATTGTGAAAGACATTAACAATGGCACAATGCAAGTGTTTTTTTTTAATTCATCGAGTATAGTTTAATAGACAAGTACGTATGCAATTAAAGATAACAAACAAAACAGAAATTGAACAACTGCCAAAGATGCAAGCATAGCAAAACAATTATGGGTCTTAATGCACTGCACACGCGATGAGTAAGGTTGGCAATTTCATCTCATTTACACATTGTTTCACTGCAGTCATGTAAGGAAGTTTCTGAACTACTTTTGTGAGGTTCAGATGTGTGTCGAAGGAAGAAGTACGGTTTTCGCGATCACCCGCTTGCACCCTGTTAATTTTTTTGGGTGTTTTACAAAGGACGTTGTCATGACATAATATGTCCCAGTTCCATACTATCTACTATAAAAACAAATAGAAAGTCCTTAGAGAGTTGTTGGTCTGTCATAAAATGTGAATATCCCGTCATCTCTCCATTCACTCTTCATGGTCGAGTTATCAAGGACTCTCCAATTTGTGATGACACTACAAAATTTTGTGACAACGCTAAAAGACACGTTGCCATCAGTATTGCATCTGCCCAGACTTAAGGCGAACTCCCAAAAAACAAGTGTCCACGCAACCGAGCACTCTCCAAATAACGATTTTGCTCATAGGGAAATCTCCAAATGTGGAGAGTGGTTTTCGATAGTCGAATTTAACAAGTCTGGAGCGATGTTCAACACTCCAAATTCGAAGAGTGAATAGTAGTATATTGAGACCCAATAGTTATATTACCCTCCCCCCAACCACATAAACACACAGATTACGGGTTGCGCACCCCATGATAAGTCAACGGAGAGACTCACATGTCTCATACATGGGTATAGAGGGTTATTTTTGTGCATCACCCTCTTTCATTCTCCTAAGTGTTATCATCCATTCTCAAAGACTGTGAAAGGCCTCTGTGGTCTTTTGGAACCTAGGTTCCAAGGTACCCGTAAGACAAGGCTTGTGTGACAATGCCTCGAGCAGGGTTGAAAAGGGTGTTGCCTATTAGCACTGGTGCCCATGACCATTGTGTGGTTAGGTCAGTCAATCAGAGAGTGATGATCCTCAATGCAAGGTAGGGTAGAAGGGGGGTGGGGGTGTGCCAAGGAATCTCGAGAGGTGGAATGAGTGGGGTATCGTGAGGGATTAATCCCCATGGTATTAAACAACCTCTACCTTCGAGCCTCTTTATGCTAACCCTGAATTTATCTACACTTCATTTTTTGTTGACCCTGGTTTGGGGGTGGTTCCGTTGTCTGAATTTTGAGTCTGTGTCGATCTTAGCCGCATTTTTCTCGCTCTTATTATATTATAAGCGGCAAAAAAATAGGGTGTTTGGATTGTCCCCTGTTTTTTCCTTTATCGTTGCCTAATTCTGACTCTCCTTTTTAGGCCTATGTGTGTTTTATTTCGATGAACCTTGACACCGCAAATTTCGAACGGTTTCGCCCTTATTTCCGTACCCGTTGGTACTTGGTTGGAAATCCGCATGCAAAACATTGTGCGACCAGTTTTTTTCACCCAACTGGCACGAAAATTAAATCATCAATCTAACGCAAATTAATAATAAAATTATTTAAATTAAAAATACAATTAAAAAAAAATCAAAAAATAAATGATTGTGATTTATTGTTGTTCTGCATCCGAGCTACCGCTTTCATCGGGCTTAATGGGTGTTGAGAGGGTTACATGTTTTCACCAGTTGCTTCCTTGTGCTGCATGCGCGTTGCCTGACCGTCACGACGCTTGGTACATTGGTAATGATTATGGCCATGACACTCTGTTCATTGCTACTAATTTTGGTTACGGCGGTTAGGCGACACTGATCCTGGTTAAGGTAATTGGTTTAGCTATACAGATTCTGGTTACTGCAACTATTCCAACGTCACAAATCTGACTGCGATAATTAAACAGCGACAGTGTGACTGAGTCTGGTTTCTATGCGAGGCTGATTCCCACTCCCCGACTCCTAAAGGACCGTTACTACGAATGCTGGTTTGACCCATAACCTGGGAACTGAAGGTGCCTGCTGCTGTTTGTTACTGGTCAACTCCAACGACGCTGGTCCTGCTGGTGGAAACACCTGTTCTGGGCCTATAGCTCTGGTACCGTTGGTACCAATGATCCCAGTGTTCCGCTCAGGGCCTGAGTCTATCCCACAACAGGAATGAGGGATTCACCGCTACTCACGCTACAAGACTTTTGTGCGGATATAGAGAAGGGTCAGCGGTACTGGGTGGACATTTAGAATGGGGAAGCGTAGAGGAAAGGGGACCAGGTGTAGCGGACCAGTGGTTTGCAGCTCGGCGAGACAGACTGGAGATGGTATCGGTTCGTGTCCGTTTTTGTGCGCAACTGGGCTGCAACCATGGCGAGCGAGGTTGCTACATCTAAGTAGTGAGTTGCCCCATTCCGCTTATACCCGTTCGTGACAATTTTTGAACTATGGTCAACACATGCAACGTACGGAGTCCACTCAAAGGGAGGGTGCACGCAACATACTCAGTCCACAGGGGTTTCGGCAGGAGCTGTGCACGCAGCCCATTCTAAGTGAGCGCGAACGTGGCGGGATGGAGGGAAACACCCAGTGTACGGAGCCCACTAATCGAGGAGCAGGGGGTACTCCGTGCATGGCTGATTTGATCACTAATTATTATAATGCACCGGGTCTGATGTATTGCCCAGAGACATTTTCAATGAGACAAGATTGATCGAAAATGGGTTTCCTCAAATACAACATACGGTTGATCTCATCCTTGATTCGACCATGACCAGGTACGTTTGGCTTCTCATCAGGGTCAGTGGGAAAAAGTGATGAGACGGGCATGAGCAGGCGACCGAAGGATTAAGCTAGAGGGAGTGTATGTGTGTGTGTGTGTGTGTGTGTGTGTGTGTGTGTGTGTGTGTGTGTGTGTGTGTGTGTGTGTGT
>BFEA01000048.1:4167249-4177430 GCA_003427395.1 Chara braunii
TTTTTTTTTTTTTTTTTTTCAATCCAAGAGTCTTTGCCGCGCACACTCTTTTGTTTGGGTTAATTACAAGTATCACCTGAGAATCGCACTGATTATTGCTAATTTGGATTTCAGTGTCATTTACGCAGTTTTTTACTTCCTCTTTTTTCAGCACCGAAAAAAAAAACCCCGAGAATCATTGAATTGATCTCTTACGCGTGCGAGTCGCCGGCCCCTCCACACTCCCCCCAAAAAAAAAAAAAAAAAATCAGCGAAAAGACAATCACACTGGATTTTGCGATACGCACGCAACTTTCCCCCCCCCCCCTCCACTCACAAAGAATTTCATAAAAGACGTCAGTGAAAGATAAGAGCTCGAACGTAATCGCCCGGCGCAATTCAGTTGAAGTCTTTTCCGCCGTGACACTGTTGAGTTTGGTTACCTCTAGTTGAAGTCTTTGGGGCTGTGGCACTGTTTTTCTTGGGAGGTATCATCACATCACATCGGACGGTTGTGGTTGTGATTAGGTTCAGATGAAAGCCGTGATCATAATCGTCTCGTCGACTTTTTTTTTTTTGTTGGACTGTTTTTTCATTTTATATATTGTCACACTGGAAATCGGAGCGCAAAGGCGGAAAAAGACAAAACAACAAAAAGAAAAAGAAGTAAGGAAGGAAAGCCCCACCTGTTCGATATATATTGTAATAAATAGCATATATATCGTGAGAGAGAAGTGTCTGGTAAGCCGTAGGCAGAGAGGGACAAGAGGGAGAAGAGGACAAGAAACGAGGGGCTGTGACTCGTCAGGAGGCTGAAGGATCTGTCTATATATTTACGATATATATCGTCACAAACAGAACTGCCCGGTAAACCGTAGGCAGAGAGAGAGAAGAGGACAACAAACGAGGGGCTGTGACAATATATCTATTTGTGACGATATATATATATATATATATTCTAGGTAGCATGGCATGTCCAACCGGATTAACTGCCCGTACTATTAAGGATGTCCGGATATCCGGATTAAATGGCCGTACTACCAAGGGTGTCCGGATATCCGGATTTGCTACCTAGTATATATTCAAATAAATATATTTTACTTCGTCGAGGAGAGGACAGTGGATGGCGCCTTCGTGAGGCAGATGCGTTATCATCCGGTGTGCGGCTCGGCGCGCAGTGTTTGGGTGGTCCCCGCATCACATCCCCGCATCACAGGCTCTTGTTGTAAGGGGGGAAGCGGGTTGTAGTCATGTAAGGTTGTGCATGTCTTTCTTACGAATATCACGTAAAGGTATGGACATATGCATGTATAGAATCTATCAAGAATAGCATGCAGATAAAGATCTGTGTATATCGTCAACCAAGTGGAATAAGGAACTCGATTCTGCAGAGGGAGGGGCTGGTTTGCTTGGAGAGGGGGCGGGGGGGAGGGGGGGAGAGAGGGAAGAGGGAGGGGGTACATGTGTTTTTTTCGTTGTATACATATGATTGACTTAAAGTATGAGCTTTAGTATGCATACGTATTTATATATGTTTTTTGTATACATGATTTAGCGGGTACATGTGTTTTTTTCGTTGTATACATATGATCGACTCACAAGTATGAACTTTAGTATGCATACGTATTATTTATGTTTATATATATATATAATTTTTGTACACATGATTTATGTTTATATATCGGTTTGACGATATAAGTGGGTGTATGTATCTATATATCTGTTTGACGATATATACACTTCGTAGACATACAGAAAAAAAAAGGGCTGTGATGTAATTCTTCATTGGAGCCTCGTGGACTCATCAGCTGCCTGTGAGTGTATATTGTGTTATATATGTAGATATATACGATATATATGTATATACATATGCCTACGGTTTACCGGGGAGTTCTGTTTGTGACGATATATCTGTTTGTTGTCCTCTTCTCTCTCTCTGCCTACGGTTTACCGGGCAGTTCTGTTTGTGACGATATATTAGATATATTAGATAGATAGAGTACGGGGTTTATTTAATTAGAGATTGTATAATGAGTGAGTTGGTTGTGAAGTTCGGACGAAACAATCGGTCACAGCCCTTCTCCCTTTTTTTTGTCCTTTTCTCCCTTTCGGCCTGCAGTTCACGGCGCAGCTCTTTTTTTTTTTTTTTTCCCAAATAACCGCGCACTACGCGCAGATTTTTTTTTTTGGAAATGACCGTGCAGTTCCCAATTGACTATATTTATATGTATATATTATATATATGTAGTATGAGACGTGCATGGTATACATGTATATATATATGTATTACTTCTTTTCCTTTTCTTGTTTTGTCTTTTTCCGCCTTTGCGCCCCGATTTACAGTGTGACAATATATGTATGTATTATATATAGTAGTCGAAGTATATAGATATATATCAGTTGGAACTTGGACGAAAAGTCGGTCACAGGACGAAAAGTCGGTCACAGGTGGAACTTGGACGAAAAGTCGGTCACAGGACGAAAAGGCGCTCTGCAGACTGTAGAGGGTTGAGCATCCTGATGAGTCAGCAGGTGGAACTTGGACGAAAAGTCGGTCACAGGACCCCTCTTTTTTTTTTTTTTTTTTTTGGAAAGAAAGCCCATTGTATTGGTATGCGGACATGGACGTGTAAATACAAAGAAGTTGAAACACGTTGGTAAACGTATCTGGACCATAATATATATACATACATGCGTGAGCACGCCCCCAGAGTATAGACACGTGTTGGTATGTGATGATACCAATAGCGATGCATATACGTATTGGTTGTCGCTACACTAGACAGGATTGTTAATGTACCTGGACTGAATTTGTGACCCCGGTACATGCGCATTAACCCAACTCTTTGAATGTATCTGGGCATGAATGTATCTGGCCATGCTCCAGATCCAGAGACATTTAGGATGCTGTGGTGGAGCGAAGCCCATTGTCTCATTATTCTCATATACATGCGGGAAAGAGTGGATGAGAGAAAGCACAGTGAGCTGTGACTAACTTTTTTTTTTTACCGTTTTTTTTTTTTTTTTTTGCGGGGGAGGGGGGGTTGATGAGAGGGGCCTTGTGGGCAAACTGTTCTTGGACTCTGGATACATACATAGATGATTTGTTTGGTTATTATTTGTTTATGTATGCAATTAGATTATTTATTTGGTTGTGTTAATTTATTGATTTATATTATTTGTTCATTTTAGCAGCGCATAAATTCTCGTTGTGTAAGAATATTTATGTTGCAATGCATATAAATATATCTTCGTGAAGTAGATACATAGCGCCTCGCTTTACTAGACTTGTACACGTATCTGGACGAGTTGGACCAGATACATTCGGACTGATCCAACATTTTTTTTTTTTTTTTTTTTTTTTTTGATCCAACATTTTGAGTGTATTGGGACCATATTATTACCAGCTACAGAAAAAAATAGAATGTTGTACCCTGGAGTGAGGCCCATAGACGGACTGTTTTTTTTTTTGTGTGGACTGTGGAAACCTGGTAGTATATCAGTAGATAATAGCGTAGAATCATAGACAACAACTTTTTTTTTTTCCTGATATATTAATACCGAATCGTAGATTATTTATAGTCAATATACTTTTTTTTTTCAGCCTCCTGACTAGTCGGTGAAACTCAGACGAAAGTCTTTGTGGCAAAAAAAAAAACAAAAAAAAAAACTGTCTTTGTCACGTCCCCTCGTCTGTTGTCCTCTTCTCCCTCTCTGCCTATGGTTTACCAGGCTGTTCTGTTGTTTGACGATATATAAATATAAATATGTAAATATATATATATGCATATATTTTTGCATATATTTATGTATATATACAGTCTGTAGAGTTTTCCATCTGCTGTGGGTGAGTGATAGTCTACTTTGATTTTCGTTAAGGTAGATTATCATTTACAGTGTAATCATTGAGGGGATTCTGCTGACTGTTGAGGGTTCAGCCTCCTGATGAGTCGGTGAAACTCCGACGAAACAGTTTGTCACAGCCCCTCGTTTGTTGTCCTCTTCTCTCTCTCTGCCTACGGTTTACCGGGCAGTTCTGTTTGTGACGATATATACCTCGTTTGTTGTCCTCTTCTCTCTCTCTGCCTACGGTTTACCGGGCAGTTCTGTTTGTGACGATATATATATATAACCACTAAACAGAGCTGGCCGCTAAACCGTAGGCAGAGAGGGAGAAGAGGACAACAAACGAGAGAGGGGCATATATGCATATAGGATATATGCATTACCGGGCAGCTCTGTTTGACGATATATATATGCATATAACATATAACATGTTAATTTTGTGAAGTAAATAGGGTTGAGTATTTATAGCAATCCATGGATGAACTTAAAAGTAGATAAATGAAATAATAAAACATGTATAGTGTATCGTAATGCGTACATGTTCATATGTTCAATTTTTTTTATTTTTTTTTTTCATATGTTCAATTATCAATTTAGTATAGTTTATTGAATTTTATTCGCCCTCAAAAAAGTAGTTATTTTACCCCCTGAATAGTCCCCACACCTGGTTGTCGTTTTGTCCCATTTGTATGATTGTTTTTTTTATAATGTTTTAGGGTTGTGCTCTATGAAGCGTCACATCTTCTTGGCAGTCCTTCAGCGTCATATTTTGTTGACGTTCCTCTTTTTCCCCCCTTAATTCCACGTACTGTGGTAATATTTGTGAATTTGGGCCTCGCTCCACTACACAACAGACTATTATGTATCTGGAGCGCACAGTCGTCCCGATACGTTTGAAAGATTGGACTTGTCCGAATGCACCTCGTCCACACAAAGTGTCCAAATACATGTCGAATGTTGAGTAGTGGAGCGAGGCCTTTTGTATTATTTATTTTAGTCCGATGGACCACAGGGGTCATATGTTAGACTTCCTTCTCGCCCCCCCCACCCCCCCTCCCCCCTCCCAACCTCCGGTGGATTACGGATCATCAGATATTAAGCTGATCAGAACAGATACACTGCACTTCATCTTATTCTTAGTCGAAAGGCCGAGGAAGGTATTGTGATCACGATTACGATGACAATGTTTTATTCATGCCCGATTTAATGTGTAGACTTAAATTTATGGATTTATAATTTTGGTTAAATCCTTACTTGATTCGTGTAAACCCTACGCAATCCTTCGATCGCAGCGGTTTTATCATGATCACGATTACGACTACATTAACCTTGTATGCGCTGCGTCCCTCCCCCCCCCCCCGCCCGAGTTGCCCCCGCTCTCCCCCTTTCCCCCTCCATTCTCTCTCCCCCCCCCTCGATCCGCCTGCCCCCTCCTTTGAATGGGGTTAGCATTCCATCGTTTTAATCGTCATCCTGTCATGTCGACGAGTATCAGGGTGCCATCTCTCTCTCTCTCTCTCTCTCTCTCTCTCTCTCTCTCTCTCTCTCTCTCTCTCTCTCTCTGTGTCTCTCTACGTTTCTCTATCTTCTCAGATCGGGGTTAGCAGTTCATCCATCACGTAGTGATCGTGACGAGTACTGGGGTAAAATTTCTCTCTCTCTCTCTCTCTCTCTCTCTCTCTCTCTCTCTCTCTCTCTCTCTCTCTCTCTCTCTCTCTCTCTCTCTCACACACACACACACACAAACATTCACTCACCTATCGCTCGCCGTCAATGTGTACCCGCCCCCTCCTCCCCCCTCCCTTCTCTCTTCCCCGCTCTCTCTCTTTCTTTTCTTACGCCTACTCACCCTGATTTGTTGTTATGATTATGCCTGTTTTTTGTTTTTGTTTCTATTCTTCAAGGTTTTGAGGTTCTTAATTGCGGTCAGATACATCCAGGTTCGGCCGTAAATGCGGTCAGGTACATTTCCAATAGAGCTATGTGAATAGGCCCTAAGAATGGCTGTCAGATACAATCTTTCTCTCTTGAGTCTGAGTGAAACAGCTGTTGTTGGTTGCTGTCCGTACTATCATGGGGTCGATCCACTACTTCCCACGTGCACAATAGTCTTAAAAGTGCTGCGGTGTATCTTTCCGTGTTCTAGCGGTAGATTCACTCTCATTTTGCACATTTGGTGAGTAGTGCAGCGAGGCCCCCATGTTACCCATTCGTCAATATCTGCATGCTGTCTGCTGCCTGAGAATCGCGGCTATGCATCTGCATGTGTCTCTGTTTTTTTTTTCGTTTTTTTTTTTTTTTCGGTTTTCCAGTGCTTTCGTCTTTGTTTTTCTTTTTTTTTTTCAGCGCCTTTCCTCCTCCTCCCCCCCCCCCCTTCCCCTCTTGTTTGATTCTTTGATCGAGGAAGTTGGGGACGACGTACATCGTCACCAAAACAACACATAGCAAGTTATGACTCATGAGATAGCCAGCCTGCAAAATATGTGAATTCCCGAGTTCGAGTTGAACTCAACAAAAAATATTCAGAGAAAAGCCAAAGAGTTCTACAGCGCTCCCTAGGGAACGCCATATCCACCATCTACAGCGCTCCCTAGGGAACGCCGTATCCCCTATGGTGTCCTCTTCTATCCCATCAAGTAAGAGTGAAACGCTTTAGTACTAGAGTACTCTGGTTTTCCCCTACCGGGGCAAGGTCCCTCTTGCGCAAAATAGGAGATTTCGGCCGTTGATCTTTGTTATCTACGGTCAGTATCTCTTAATTCGTGCGAGTGGTTTTCCCCTACCGAGTCATCAGGGGGGGGGACGCGACTGCATGACGACGGGTAATGAGGGAAACGCTACAGTCTTCCCCCGAATACAACGTACGGTCATTATAGCTGAATTCGGTGCATATTTCAGTCTAAAGTCAGCTATAATGACCGTACGTTGTATTCGGGGGAAGACTGTAACGCTAAAGTGATTCATTCTGATGTTCAAGAAGACGGCCGCCTTTTGCAGTACTTTCAAACGTCAACCTGCTCACCAATTTTCTTAAAAAATTTATAAAATGTGTCTTTTAAATTGATTTATTTCTCTATTCTCAACCTGTCGCATGGGTCATTATAGTCCATGACTCGTTTGCAGGTTGAGAAGAGAGAAATAAATAAATTTAAAAGACATAATTAAAAAAAAAATTGGAACCGTGCTCCCGAATGTGTATGCAAAGCGCGGTCTTGTTCGTCACATTTGCTTTCTTTTTTTTTCCCGGGAGCGTAATGCGTAATGTGTATGCAAAAGCGCGGTCTTGTTCGTCACATTTGCTTTTTTTTGTTGTTGTTGTTTTTATAGTAATTTTCCCGGGAGTGTAATGCGTTGCGTGCGTTTCTAATTTCGGTAAAAATTGGTTGTGTGTGTCTTGATCGTTCGGTCTGTGTGCCGCCCCCCCTTTTCTGCTTCTTGCTATTTTTGGAAAATTGGTGAAAATAGGGACTGTTCTCGTTCTAATAGAGGAAAAAAGTTCCTTGAAAGTCGGCTCTTCGTTGTCGTCAACAGAGAGGGGGAAGTTGCACAAAAGAAAAGAAAAGAAAAGAAGGAGACAGGGGACTTGAGAAGTGCGCGAAGAAGGAGAGGCGCTCTTCATTCTTCACACATCCGATCTCTTCAGTTGTCCCAATCAAGTGCCGAATCATCAATCGACTCGGTGGAATTCGTTGAAGTGGCGGGAAGTCGTAGACGAGATCTGGAATCTCATAATCCAACGATTACCACCAATCAAGCAACTAATCAAGCGATCAATCGCGCTCAATCCATCCATCCATCCATCCATCAATCAATCAGTCAAGCGAGAGCAGGAGACGGGTGATTGAGTGGATTGCAGAGCAGAGCAAAGAGGGAAAGGGAAGAGAAAGCGGAGCGAAGCAAAATGGCGGCTATAGCCATGGGCATGGTGGTGGTCTGTGGAGCTGACACGTCATCGTCTCCGTTGTCACGCGTCACCTCCTCGTCGTCATTCTCCACTAGATCCGCGTCCCACTCTCCCTCATTAAGTCTCGGTCGGGACCGGTATCGCGATAGCGGCGACTTCTCCTCGTCGTCGTCATCATCATCATCATCATCATCGTCATCATTATCATCGTCATCATCATCACCATCAACCTCGTCGTACTTCTGCTGGTCGTTGCGTAGACCGACGCAGAAATCGTCATCGTCATCGCCATCGCCATCGTCATCGTCATCGCCATCGCCATCGCCGAAGGTGACGAGGAAGACGAACATGAAAACGAGGAGGAAGGCAATGGCGCCATATCCAGGAGCTTCTCTCCTATCGGGCATGCTGTTGATGCTGCTGGTCGTGTTGACGTCATTGCTGGTCTTCCACCCTACTCCAGGTGAGAGATGGATGAGACACAAAACAACCTTTTTTTTTTTCTTTTTTCTTTTTTTTTTTCCCCAGTGTTTGTTTTAAAAAAGTTCACTACATTCTTTTTTCAATTTATTTTTTTCTCCCGCCTTTCAGAACCTACCTCCCCTCTCCTTTTTGGTTTCTTTCCCTTCCCTTCCCTCCTTTCCCTCCTCTCCTTCCCCTCCCCCGCCCCCCTCCCCTCCCCCCTTCTGGTCTTTCGTCTAGGAAAAAGAAACGCCGAAAAAAGAAATCTGGCGGAAAGCGTAGGGGTAATAAATGGGACACATACTCTGTCACATTCCCAGCCGGTAGTCATTTTGCCCTTTTTTTCTTCTTTTCTTTTTCTTTCTCCTTTTTTTTTTTTACGTCGAACCCCCCCCCCCCCCCCCCCCCTCCCCCGCCCACGTTTTCCCCTCAGAAGACTCCACCCATCCTTTCTTTTGCCCCTTTTGTCTTATGCAGAGAAAGGGAGGAAGGGGCGGGAAGAGGGAGGAAGAGGAACGTGGGAATGATGATAACGAAGAAAATGGAGTAGGATGAGAGACACGCTCGTTATTGATGTATCTACGATCGAAAGTTACCCTAAATACAGAGAACTAAATTGACCTTGTGCTTTGTATTCGGGCGAGGACGGTACTCATTTCCCTCCTTAGTTAGTTTCATTGATTTATTAACTTCTTTTGTCTGTTCCTTGAATTTGGACCATTTCTCGGTTTATTGGTGTCATCCTTGAGTTGTCTATTCCTTGAATTTGGACCATTTCTCGGTTTATTGGTGTCATCCTTGAGTGCGCAGGGGCCATGGTAATTAAATCTTCTCAATTTTCTTGTTAAAAAGGAGGGAAATGGCTTTTGAAAACATCGGTAATTAATCTTTTTTTTAAAAGGGAAGTCCCCCCTTAATACAGAGTATGCGTAGTATGCGTAAAAAGTGTACTAAAAACAAAAACAAAAAGGAAAAAAAACGAAAGCAAAGAAATCAAGATTGGTGTCTACATGTCCGATATTTGTCTTTGTTCGCGTTGTCATCGTGCCTGACTTTTTCGAGGTGGACTTTCCCTTCTGTGCGGTGATGTGTGTGTGTGTGTGTGTGTGTGGTGTCATGGTCGCTATACGCGACTCCACAAAAAAAAGCAAAAAAAAAAGCAAAAAAAAAGCAGAAACAAAAAAGCAAAAAAAAAGAAGCATGACTGTGTCAGACTGTCGCGGTGAACGTTCACTGACACATCCGGAGGTTGAAGTGTGTGTGCGTTCTCTGCGCGGGGGGGGGCGGGGGGGGGCGCAAGGAAGGAGGGGGAGGGGAACGGTTGGAGAGCAGAGAGATCCCGATCGATCCCGATCTGGTGTTTCCGATGTCCGGTCGTCCGGTCAGTACGGAAAACAAGTGAAGGAAAAAAGCAAAAAAAGAAAAGACGGAAACGAGTGAAGAAGAGGGAATTTTTATGATGAGCAAAAGGGGAAAGCCATTGAGGTCAAGGAGAAGGAGAATTCTCTCGGTAAGCACGTACGTGATAGACATCACCGGGAACTTCCGTAAAAAAATAAAAATAAAATTTTTCGGTCCACATAAAAGAAAATTATGCTTATGCTTTACCAAACATTTCTGCCGTCGATTTCTTCTTTTGTCTACTGATTGAAATCGAAGGCATCCAGCGCAGTTGTGGCTGTTCTCTACAGATCTTCTCTTACCTTCCTCCCCCTCCCCACCCCGTCCTCTCTCTCTCTCCTCCTCCGGTCTGCCCGCCCCCTCCTTAGACCGGGGTTAGCGTTCCATCGATTTAATCGTTATCCTGTCATCGCGACGAGTATCAGGGTGGCATTGCTCTCTCTCTCTCTCTCTCTCTCTCTCTCTCTCTCTCACACACACACACACACACACACACACACACACACACGTGCGCGCGCGCACGTGTGCACACGTACACAAAAAAAGCAGGAAAAGAAAGCAAATGCAAAAACAATCGCGTCACCGCCCC
>BFEA01000048.1:4183116-4196916 GCA_003427395.1 Chara braunii
CCCCCCCTCCCCTCCCCCCCTCCTCGTTTTCTGTTACAGGTTAAATAGTCCAGCCCAATTCAAACTTCTGTTGTCCGATCTTTTTTTTTTCCGTTTTTCGTTTGTCTTCTTTTTCCTTTTTTTAATTTTTTTTGTTTTGTTTTTTGTTTCTTTTTTGTAACGTTTTTGAGGAAATCTGCTGTATGCTTTACTGTGGAGTCAGAGAAGCTTAGGCTCGGACCCCACCGGCCGGCGGCTGGAAAAGAAGTGTGGCCACGAAAAGCGGGCAAGTCGTTTGGGAAAGTCGGAAAGTACTTTTTCCGGGACCCCACCGCCGAGGACCAATTGCTCTTGGAAAACCCTTTGCAAATCAGTTCAGCCAATCTTTGCCTGTTTCCGTTGGCACTCGCTTGTTTTGATCTTTTTTCCGTTTTTTTTTATTGTTTTTTTGTGGCACTCTTCATCGCTATTGGCTGCTGCCTCCGATGGAAACACAAACCTTGCAGGTCCCCGATGCCAATGGCTGGTGCTTTGCCCTCCCTACCCTGTTGGAGGGCGTTTTGGAAAAGAGCGCCGGCCGCGGGCGGAGACTTTTCCATCCGCCAGCCATGTAGAAACACGGCTGGCAGTGTTTTGGAAACGGCGGTGGGGTCTGAAATAGACGTCAGCAGACCTCTGGAAAACTTCCTGGCGGCCCGGTGGGGTCCGAAAACGCCCTTCCATGCCAAAACTTTTCCAGCCGCCGGGCGGTGGGGTCCGAGCCTTGCAATGGGTGAAAGTGTTCTCAAGGAATTTTGCAGGCGGTCGAGGGTTTGACTCTCCTAGGCCTCAAGGTCCCACCTAGTAGCACACAGAGGACTGCATTGAACGCCTGAATCTGGACGTATTTGAAGACAGGTGCAGAAAAAACGGCAATTGATCTGCATTTTTCTGTATAGTTGGTCTAAAGACTTGAAAGTTGAAGCCTGTCCAGATTGAGGAGGATGTAAATCCAATCCTCTTGGCGTGTGGGACCTTCATCCTGAAGAAAGAGTTTGTGAGAGTCTAGCAGAGTCACTCAAAAGGGGGGCAGGGGGGGTGCTTTTTCTCATGAGTTGTTTTTGCACACTGGAAATCAAGATGAAGTGTAAGACTGCAGTTGGGATCTGAAAATTGGGCAGTCGGCAAAAGATAAAGGGAAAAAAGGGAGTCATCTTCAGTTTGACACGTTTGTGGTGGGTGGTGGCCCCCCCCTATGTTGGAGATCATCTCGCCTGGGTGTACTTGTGTGTGTGTGTGTGTCGGTGGGTGGGGTGGGGTGGGGGGGGGGGGGGAGGATGGAGGGAGTTGGGGGTTGGTGCAGGGCTTTATGATGTCTTTTCCTTCCTTTGCTAGGAGTGTAGGAGTTCTCCTTTACATGGGCTTCTGTTTTCGTTTTCCTTTTATGTTGATGTGAACCTCCTCCTGGCCCTAATCAGAACCTCCTGGCCAATTGACTTTTTTTTCCTTTTTTTTTTATAATTGAATTGACTAATTTTGATGAAAGCTTAAAAGACAAAAAGGAGGAATAAGAAATAAGAAAGAGTTGAGAGGCCTTGTGTTAAGATGAGGTGAAAGGTAAAAAACTTGAAAAAAGGGAAAACGACAAAAGATGAGGTCAGGGCCCAGGTCCCACTAGCAAAAAGGATAGGATCGAGCTCCCGAATCTGGATGTGTTTTAAGCACAGATGCAGAAAAGCAGTTCAATCTCGATTTCCTGCGCATCTCCTAAAAAACTCGTCCAGATTCAGGCATTCGATCCGATCCTCTTTGCTAGTGGGACGACGTCCCTGGGGTGTATAGGATGATGACCAATGGACGAGCTGCGGAAGGGAAAAAGGCACAATTAGAAGAAAGTTAAAATGACAAAGAAAGAAGGGAAGGGGGCATATAATACCATATATATAACAAAAAGGTAAGTTGAAAATTGTTGCAAGGATGGGTAAGGGTATGGTGTGGACCAAGACCGGAACATGCTTTGTACCTGACCCGAATGTGGGTCTGGATGCATCGGAAATTCTGGAACCTTTTTTTTTTTTTTTCCAAAACAGTCTGGGTACGAGGAGCTTGTTATTCAGGAACGACTCTAGGGATATCGTCTCTGCACTTGCACCAAAATGTGGCCTTGACATATCATCCATCATTCAGCTGACCGGCCCCAGGTAATTGAGAATTAAAAAAAAATAATAAAAAAAATTGACAGCATCTGTATTCGAAGTTGGGACTGTATTTCAACAGTCCATGAATAGGGGGTGCACCAACTGAGCTATAGGCCCATTGGTCGTAATTTAGGGGTGAGATGGGTTTATGAAATTATCTAGTGGGTGTCCGGGCTTGTGGAATCAACCCAAGGGCCCGAAAAAAAAAAAAAAAAAAAAAAGAATTAACATAGTGGGTGTCAAATGATGGGTGTCAGGGGTTGTGGGAAAAAAAAGAAAAAAAAAAGAAAAAAGAAAAAAAAAGAAAAGAAAAAAAAAGGAAAAAAAAAGGAAAAAAAAAGGAAAAAAAAAGAAAAAAAAAAGAAAAAGAAAAAAAGTGATGGGTATCGACGGTTGCGGAATTACCTAAGAGGGGGGGTTGTCAGGGCTTGTGGAATTAATTAATTCAAGGACAATTGTCAGAGCTCGTGAATGAATTTCACGGACAGAAGGGTTGCGGGGTCTGCCATTCCGTCTTCCCCGGAATGGAAAGTATGGTCGTCATGGCTGCATTTGGGCCAACTGTCAGTCCAGGTGCCAGCAATAATGATGATCCCTTCTCCTTGGAAGGCAAAGACGGTAGCAGGGAGTTTGCATTCTGTTGCTTCCTGTGTGTTGCAGAGCAGTGGAGGCTGTGAGGAGATTAGTGGTAGGAGTCGCACGCCTTGAGGGGTGCTTACAAATCTCTACCCCTCCCGCTTGAGGGGTCATCAAAGCTGCAGTGTAGGGTGTGCAGTGAGCAGCAGGCGTGGGCAGGGTAGGATGTCCTGTGGAGATTCGTGGGAAGTGTAATGTATGCACTTCGTGTTGTGGGGCATTTTGAATTTAGAAATTAAAATTCAAATTATGAGGTGTGGCATGCTGAACTACGTGTTTGTGTGGGTGGGCTGCGGAGGAGGGAAAGGGGGGGGGGGGGGGGGGGGGGGGTTGTTTGAGGAGGGTGTTTTGGTGTTTTCTTCTTGTTTAGAGTGAAGCGCGTGGAAAGCTGTTGCAGTGCACCTTCACCAAGTGCCCCTTTTGGGCTCATGGATAAATAGGCACATGCCTATAAATAGCTCTGCGGAATAGTTAATAGCACTGCTTATTAATAGTACGGCGGAATATTTAATAGCACTGCCAATTTGTAACAAGGCTCTGACGAGTTGAGTTGTTGTTCATTTGCACATTTTGGTGCTGGCACTGCTGGCGGTGTGTGGTGCATCGTATTTCGTTTGTCGAGGGACTTGAGGAGGAAGGAACGTGCATTTGGCGGATCGTGCAGGGTGGACGGACACCACTAGGGTCTTCGCCCGAACACGGCACGCCCTCATGATGGGTGTACGGGACCGGAAAGATAGCTTGTATAAATATTAAATTCGTTGTCAAGGTTCATAGTGTTTGGGGGAAGACGGTCGTGCTTTGTCTATGTCTAGGTTTTAGATCAAGTGGCAGCTAGGGGCAGGCCATACTGGTGCTGTGTTTGTGCTAAGAAAGCATGAACCTGGTCGTTTTTTTTTTTTGGAAACGTGCTTCGAGCTTTCTGAGCATGAAAATCTGTTCCTCCTCGCTCCACTTCTCACCAATTGTGCAAAACGAGAATGAATCTTCCGCTAGAACATGGAAAGATACACCGCCATATTTTTTTTGTCTTTTGTGCATGTGGAGAGTAGCGGAGGAGCGAGGCCCCGTATCTGCTGTCCAGTATGTACTCTCACGTTTTTTGATAGGAAGGCATCAGCATATGGCAGTGGAGACTGCCTGTGAGTCACAAGATTTTCACCTTCAAAACAAACGCCGCGACCATGTATGTTCAAGGTGAAGTCGTGTCATAAGAATTTTCCAAGTCTGGAAAAAGTGCTTCGGGATCATAACCGCTGTCACGTTTTTTTATTGGAAAGCATCAGCATATTGCAGTGGATATATATTTGATGATATATATATATATGCATATATCGTCACAAACAGAACTGCCCGGTAAACCGTAGGCAGAGAGAGAGAAGAGGACAACAAACGATATATACATATATACGATATATACGATATATATATATGAGTCGGTGAAACTCCTCTCTCTCTGCCTACGGTTTACCGGGCAGTTCTATTTGTGACAATATATATATATTTGACGATATATATACATATATATATATATTATTGCAGTGGAGCGTGCCTTTGAGCCCCATCACAGTAAGGATGACGATAATATTTTTGACAGGGGCTCGAGTTGTGAGCAGGGCTCTAACTTGGGCGCACTACCGTCTTCCGCCGAACACAACACGAAGCACCCTGATAAGGAATGTATGCAAGCTATCTTTCCAGGCTGGCTGATGCAGCCAAAATGTCGGTGCCTTGTGTTCGGGGGAAGACGCTAGTAGGGGTTCACAATAAGCAGGGTGCTAATCCGTGGAGCCAAAATGAGGGTGCATTGTGTTCGGGGGAAGATGAGAGTAGGAGGGGTTCACAATAAGCAGGGTGCTAATTCGGAGTTCGAGAAGATAAGATTGTCCCAATCTGGTGCGGAACCTCAAAGCAGGGTGCTAATTCGGAGTTCGAGAAGATAAGATTGTCCCAATCTGGTGCGGAACCTCATGAGATACCGGGACCACGGCCACCTCTGATCGATGGCCAGAAACAACAAATCCTTGTATTCCTGGCGTCACCCCTCGTTTGGTGTGTCTCTGCACGTGTGTTTGTGTGTGTGTGTGTGTGTGTGTGTGTGTGTGTGTGTGTGTGTGTGGGTGGGCATGTGTTTGTGTGCATGTTTGTGCGGGTGTTGGGTTGGCTGTTTGAGAGTGGAGTAGGGAAGGGAGCATAAGGAAGATAAGTTTTGCCAAGGCACTTTTCTCTGAGGCTGGAAAAACGAGGCGGGGCAGGCCTCCTTTTGGCTGGCGCTGCTGGCCATTTTGCTTCGGCCTCCAAGCCCCGAAAGTTGCAGCTGCATGCAGGCCACAACTTCGAAAACATAGCTGGGAATTTTTTTTATTTTTATTTTTTTTGGGTGGGGGGGAAACATTTTTTTTTGGGGAAACATACTGGTTGTTTGAATGGAAGTCCAGAAGCCCAAGTAAGTGGCAAAAGGAAAGCAAGAGGAGTCTGTACAGTTTTGGATGACTATGGAGGTAGGGGGTCCATTAAACTACAAGTACATGGCCCCAGCCAACTTGAGAACCACGGCCAACCTCTCCGGAAGGAACAATCGGAGGCTCGGGGCAACCAGACAAAAATGCCTGTCTGTCTGCGCCGGCCAAAACTAAAACTCAAACCAAAACACTGCGCTGGCATTCAGGTAAAGCTTGGCACGCACTGAGGCGGTTCTGCTTTGTACAAAAGCGGAATGGATGCCGCAGTATTTGAAGTGTGTGTACTGGTCCTTCATACCGCCAGTACATGGCCCCAGCCGACTTCAGAAACGAATGGCTCACTCCTGATTTTTTTTTGCCAATAGAGTGTCAGCGCTACCAGACCACAATGGCTGGCAGTGCTTCCGCTAGCCATAAAGGAAAAGAAGTGAGCCGCTGGCGGTCTGGCAAAGCTAAGCTTGGTGCGCAGTGTGAGTTCGCAGGAAAAGAAGTGAGCCGCTGGCGGTCTGGCAAAGCTAAGCTTGGTGCGAAGTGTGAGTCCGCCACCCTCGGGTGTACTGGTGGTTTAAGAAACACAAGCTACGACATGGAAGAGAGAGGCGTGAATGAAGAGAGGAAGGTTGGAGTGAATGAAGAGAAGAAAGGAAGAGGAGTTGGGAAAAAAACGTTGCGAAACGGAAAACAAAAACTTGTAGTGATGGTGCTGTGTGCGTCTGAAAACAGCTGAGAGATGCCTTCCATGTACAGCTCCACTTGGATGACGAGGAAGCGCTGAAGTGGTGCTGTGAGTGGAAACACATGTACCGACTGGCTGTTGATGGGGTTGGAAGGCGACTGCATTCACCTTTAAAAAACGGCACGGTCGGCAAATTGCGGTCTAGGTGCAGTGGTAATGACCAGGCATTCTATTTGGGTGAAGACGGTTGTAGTATTTGAAGTGTGTGACTGGCGCTGTCTGTCCCTGCGAGTAATGGAAGTCCTTGGAGGGAGGGAATTTTGGGAGCACTTGTGTGGGACCCGTACAAAGGCAGGTCGGGATCCATACACTGTGACCAACACCAAATTGGGGGGGGGAGGATCCATACACTGTGACCAACACCAAATTAGTTAAGTTTACGACATTGTGGGACAGCAGAATGCCTCAAAAGAAAGGTAGGCAGGTTGGCGTTGCGACGACCGTGGCGAGAGGAGTAGGGGGGGGGGGGGTTTGGGGGGGAAAAGCTGATTGTTCCTGTCAGGGTGGCTTCATTTCGGTTTTTGTGTTTTCCTTCCCCCCCCTTCTTTCCCCCCTCTTTCCTGCCCAAAAGAGGAGTTGCGTCACCAAGTGTTTGGTTGCATGCACGGCTGACCCCGGGGTGCAGTACGACCAGCACAGAGGATCGGATTAAGTATCCGGATCTGGATGTGTTTGGTTCAGAGATGGATGAAAGCAGATCAATCACGATAACATGTACCTCTCCACAAACACATCCAGATTCAGGCGCTAAATTCAAACCTCTTACCTCCACCCTGGAGTATGCTGAGCATGAGGATATAAGAAGTTAAAGGATAAGACTGGATAAAAGCGAGCAGAAAGTGTATCCGTGATGGTATTTTTGTTTTTCTTTTTTGTTCCCCCCCCCACCCCCTCCCCCCCTCTCCGTCCCTTCCCCTCACCTCTTTTTGTTGAGGAGGACGAGAAGAGGAGACACAGAGAGACGGTGTTGTCTTTTTTTGTTTTTTTGTTACTTAGTAATGAAAGGGGCGACTCTCTTCAGATATGACCGTTGATGTAAAAAAAAAAAAAAAAAAAAAAAAAAGATATTATCGTTGAACTGACTGGCGCGAGGTAATTCGGAATTATTTTATTTATCTCATCTGGTTGCGTCTGGATTCGAACTTAATAAAGGGGTCTGTGTTTCAAACAGCTCATGGGTGTAACAACTGAGCTATCCCCAAGAAATGAATGTTTGTCATTCGAAAAAAGAAAAAGAAGAAAAAAAAAAAAAAGTCAAAAGGGATAGCAGTGGAGGTGGAAAAAGGCAAAGCTCTTGGCTTTTTAATTTTGTTTGGTGAAAGAAACTCTTAACCACAACTTCATTCAACTTGGGGCACGCAGAAGTGATCGCAGGTGGGACTACAAGACAATAGTCATGACAACCACGGAAAATAATAATTATACGAAAATAATAATAATAATAATAATAATAATAATAATAATAATAATAATAATAATAGCAGCTCAGTTGGTACACCCATGAACTGTTGAAATGCAGACCAGAGTTCAAATACATAGGTAACCAGCTGAGCAAAATAAAACCATTCTACCTGGGGCCGGTAAGTTCAATAAATAATAATAATAGGTTAAAAAAAAAAGTAATGATCAATAAAATGATGTATTAGTGCAGTAATAGCAGCAGTATTAGTTTATTTAGTTTATTTATGAGTAATGATAATAATAAGAATAATAACAGTAATGATAATAATAAGAATAATAACAGTAATAGGAGAAGTAAGGAAAAGAAAATAATGTGACAACACTGACAAGTTTTATTTAACAGCAATATTTTATTTTAATTTTTTTTTTTTTTTTTTTTTAAGGCTAATTYTTTTAAGCCCAACCAATTCAATCACCTCTGTCGAATATGACAGGGAGGCCTTTCAGGCCGTTTTTTATTATCATTATATCATTACGGATACAACAGTAAATAAGTAAATATAGGGTATTAAATTTTTACGGTAATGATATATTATTTTGAATTTGTAATAATGGTGGTGGTAGACGTGCGAGCATGTGGAGCCCACAGTGACTGCACTTGGCAGCTGGGGAGTGTGTTTCGTTAATCTCAACTGAACAGTAGATTAAATCTTAATATTATTTTATTATTGATGTAAGTCGTGGAGATGAAGATATTGTTTTTGTTTTTGTTTTTGTTGTTTTAAGGGCTGATTCTTTTAAGCCCAATCAATTCAATTACCTGTCGAATCTGGACAGGACAGCCTTTTCTGCCCTTTTTCTTGTCAGTATAGTATTATGGGAAACTCCATAGCAGCCACATCCGTGCTCGAGCGACGAACGAGGGAAGCATGGGAGCATGGGGGAGATGCACCCACCAGCAGGTGGGCGATATCGGATAGGGTCAGCCAGTAGCATCAGAACCGAGCTTCTTCGATGGGCCAGTCGTTGTGCAGCCCCTCCAGTCCCCTCCCTCGATAAACATCAGCAGTCTCTGCTCAATGCCGCTAATCTCCAGGTGGTTGGCGCTAAGCTTGCCCAGGAAGGTACATGAGGCCAATGGGGATTTGAACCCAAGACCTCCTGAATGCCACTTGCGTGCTCTTGTCAACTGAGCTAGTCTGCTAGATTGAAGATTATACTGTTATATAAGTGGGGAACTCTGTAAAATATTTATCTGGTTCCCATTGTTTCTCTTGCTTTTTTTGGAATAAATATTCCGGGCATTTGAATCTGGTCCTGGCACGGCAGTTATGCGAGGTGGTGTCATGCTGAGTCTTTCGCAGGTTGGGCCACACTCAAGGTATTGTCTGTTTAGCCTGGCTTGAACGTGGGCTCAAAGCAGATCGCATGGATGTGAAATTACTGCATTAGCGTGTGCAGATGGCGCAAAGGCAGCTACTCCCTAAGGGGAGAGAGAGAGAGAGAGAGAGAGAGAGAGAGAGGAGTCTTCTGGTGGAGGGGGCATAGATGCAAGCTGGCATGTTGCTGCTTACGGAGGGAACGGTCTGATATTGAAACTGAATTAGAGTTGAAGGATAAGATAACAAGGCAACAAGAAGGATAAAGGGAAAGCCGGTTGGTTCGAAGTTTGAATCAGATACGATAAGATAAATCGGAACAAAGATGTGCCAGTAGCGGTGGCCATTTGGTTCGTATCTCGATAGATCAGAAGATGCTTCCAAGCAGCTTGGCATTTCGGCATCTCGGCCTTGCCATTCCTTGGAAGCACGTGGGATATATTCATCAGGTCCTTCCATTGCTGAATCTGTCTTGATGGGTGGATATGCACACATGCTTCTTTTGTTGCCTGCTCGACAATGATGAATGAACGTTGACACAGAATGTATCTTCATTCAGCCCCACTCTGATGAACAGACATTCACACGCAGTCTGTCTTGATTATTCAGCCCCGCTGTGATGACTGGACATTTGCACTGATCTAGAGTCAGGGTGATTCAGCGTAGCCGTTCGCTCTGAATCTGTGCAGCATCGTCATCATCGCTGGTGGTTGCTGTTCGTTTGTGAGGTGGGAAGTTCGCATTTGTACGCGCGTTTTTTTTGCCACTTGTCCCACTTTGACAAGTGGACGCTCACACTCAAATCTCTCTGTGGCATGATGAGTGGACAATGGACATGCACACTGAAACTGCTCATTGTTGTTGCCGGTGGGTTTTGCCGTTGGTGAGGTGGAAAGTTAAATTTCACACGTGTCCCTCTTTTTGCCACTTGTACCACTAACATGAATGTGGCCAGCATGTTGTAATCAAGGGGATAATGACCGAGGAATAAGAAACGAAAGAAAGAAAGAAAGAAAGAAACGGAATAGGAATGAAACAGAGAATGAGGTGAGACCGAATTTCGCTAACATGAATGTGTTCAGCATGTTGTAATCAAGGAGGGAATGGCCGAGGAATAAGAAAAGAAAAGAAAGAAAGAAAGAAAGAAAGAAGGAAAGAAAGAAACGGAACAGGAATGAAACAGAGAATAAGGTGAGACGGAATTTGGCAGGTTCCGAAACGTATCTGACTGGAACTATGGCCAGAGCGGGATGAATCTAAAGATTCTAAACTGCAATCGCGTCCAGAGCTTAGAAGAAAAATTGCGTTCGTGTGAAAGATTCTAAACTGCAATCGCGTCCAGAGCTTAGAAGAAAAATTGTGTTCGTGTGAGTATGCCCTTCTGTAACGCTTGTGAAATGTTATGCGTCGACAATGTGAAGCACTTGGCAGCTAGCGATTCTGCTCCACCAGTGAATTGACGACGAATCTGGTTTGCATTTCGAAGTTTGAACCAGATTCAAACACGAAGGTGATTGTCGACCTTGTGGACCCCGATAGCTTGAACCGCACTGCAGTGCCCGGAAGGAACGGCACCAGGGTTCTCGATCAAAAGAATTTTTGTGCAGCTCTGAACAGGGTGCTGGGTTCATTGAACCCAGCCACCAATAGGCTGACCGGGGACCCTGTTCCAACCTGCCGGTTGAGTACGCGGCAAAGTTACGGCCTGGCATACCTGATCAGCATGGTTCTGGCTGACAGGACCATGCAGAGGCCATTTGCAAAGGCGAAGGGAAACTTTTTGTGCAGACAAAAATGGGTGCCTACAGGTTTGAACATTGCTCGGATTGATTGGGCCAAAGACTGTTTTTGAAGCTATTAGGGGGCTGTGAGTTGAATCATGTGAGTGGGGGGGTAATCTTGCACAGGGTGAGAAGGGCCTATGCTGGATGGGCCAGGGAATGGGTTCCGAGGGTTCCAACCCACAGGATGATGTCGTGGTCCCATGGGGCTAAGGCGTGGTTCCATGGGGCGAAGGCATGGTCCCATGGGGCAAAGGCGTGGTCGCTTCCCCTCTGTTCCCTCTCTGTGGTGCTGCTTGTGCTGTGTAGTTTTTCCTTGCAAAAGGAAAGAGAAAGAGGAAAGAGGAAGGGGCAAAGCTTGTGAGGAGAAGTAGAAAGGAGGAGGGGCGGGGGGGGTGCGGAGGAGCTGGGAAGGGAGGGGGGAGAACCAGCAAGCCCACTTGGCTCGCACACTACTCTTGTCACTCTTTCTTCCTCTTTCCTCTGCGTTGTTAAAACTGCTCTCCCAAAAAAGAAAAAGAAAAAGAAAAAAAACTCTCCCCTGGTAATTTGCTCAGCAGGGTTGGATTTGAGGATTGTCCATATCTGCTTTAGATTTCAAGTAGGTGGCTGGGGTAAACTCACCTACACTTGGCTTTATAGTAAAAAGTAAGTTTATACGTTTCCCGAGTATTATTGCCTTTCGTCCATCCTTCCTCGGTGATCCCCTCTTTTCCAGTGTTCTTCTCTCTCTCTCTCTCTCTCTCTAGACAACCACTGCCTGGGAGGAAATCCGCTGGAGTGGTGTACAAGGTGGCCATGGAAGGGCCTGGCGGCTGGCGGGGGAGGGGCAGTGGCAAAGGCAGTTGTGTGAAGTCTTGAGTGCAGTCGCTTTTTTTATGATTTTTCATGTGCGTATCGTTTTATGAGAAAAACGGAAATATGAAAAAATCAGGGATGTAGATTGAGCACTAATCTTTCCGGGAGAAACAGTAAAAAATTGAAACCAAATAATACGCTCGATTGCAAAACAAATCCTGGTGGGCTGTGGTGTGAAAGTCCCACGTATTTTCCCTCTTGTGTGACACGGCAGGCCCTGAACTTTTATGGGCCTTGCTGCACTGCTCTCCAGATACACAAAAGACAAAAAAAAGATGCCAACATATCTTTTCATGTTCTAGCGGAGGATTCAGTCTCTTTTTGCACATCTGGAGAGTAGTGCAGTGAGACCCTATGTTTTGTGTTGCAGGGCCGGGAAAACTAATGGGTTCGTTAAAATGGCTACGGGAGGGGTGGTGATGTTGAGCCACCAGTTCAGCCGAGCATAGCGCACGAGCCCCAAACTTGGGCCCGTTTCCTAGTGGCGTCCAACAGGACACTAGTGCTTTGGGCACAAGCGCAGGCCCGAAGCGGTATGCTCTTATAGTGACATGCAACAGTACACTAGCGCTTTGGGCACAAGCGCAGGCCCGAAGCGGTACGGCACCACCCCGGGCCCGGGTGTACCGGTCAACCATCGGTACTTCCTAAAGCCGTGCCCGCAAACAAGCCACAATTTTGGGAAATGTACAGGCCACTACAGGAGCGCCCAAATTCATCCGACTAGAAATGTTCCTAACCTTTCTACGTTATTTGTTTCCGCGGAAGGTTATGACGATTTGATTCATCCTCAACGAGAGGGCGGCAAGACATGGGGCCTCTCTCCGATACTCGCCAAATGTGCAAAATGAGAATGAATCTTCTGCTATAACATGGAAAGATACACCGCTTCACATTTTGTCTTGTGTGGTGAGTAGATGAGCGAGGCCCATGGAGTTGCATCGAGAACGTGAAGGATGGGATGTGTGGAATATACATCTATGTATATGTATTCTTTCGTCAATTTTAAGTTAATCAAATCGAAATCAAATAACGCCAGTTCAGTCTCCCCGTGTGGACTATTATAATGCTCGAGGGATTAAGAGAAAGCGCTATATATCGTCAAATAGATGCGGGCATCTCGTGTCCAGCTTCATCAACGTGGCGAGGCTCGTCTGTGAGAGGGGTGGTGAAGGGGGAGTTGAAATAACAATGAGAAAAATGAATGCTTTCAGTATGCTCTTCATGTTTGTCTTGTGTACTTTTTTTCATTTGTTTTGCAAAGTGCGCTCTCTTAGTTCTTAGTCACATATATAAAATATATATTTGACGATATATATAAACAGTTTGTCACAGCCCCTCGTTTGTTGTCCTCTTCTCCCTCTCTGCCTACTGTTTGCCGGGCAGCTCTGTTTGACTATCTATCTATCTATCTATCTATCTATCTATCTATCTATCTATCGATTGCACAGAACTGCCCAGTAAACCATTGGCAGAGATGGAGAATAGGACAACAAATGAGGCGCTGTGACAGACTGTTTCGTTGGAGTTTCACCAACAAAACTCGTCCGGAGGCTGAACTCGTTTACAGTCTGCGGAGTTCCCTAACTTAAGGGCTGATCCCACTTCTGATAGGTGAGGCACTTTTGGGTAAATTTTGGGATCCCACCTCTTTCCGCGAGAGCCGGAGGTGGCCCTGTTTTTTCGAAGAAGTGGAAACAGTCTAGTGTGTGGCAGTGTGAGCGTGATTTGAGGACCCGTAGTTCTTTCAAAAAACAAAAGAAGCCACCCCCGTACCTTGCACTGTGCAAGAAGGAGCCATTGTTTTGTTCTTCCTTTCTTTTTTCCCTGATGTGCACAGGCCGTTGGATCCTCGAGGTGCCACAAGATAGTGCTGCTCCGTTAGGAAAAGTCCCGCAGAAGTAGGGCGTGTGGGATCCGATTTTTATAACACGGAGCCAGCGGGATGGACCCTGGAAAACCGGTTGTTTTAGCTTTCTTCCCAAAAAGACAAGAGGTGGGATCAGGCCCTTATTATACCGAAAATGATAATCCACCTTAACCCCGGTGGCGGTAAAGCATCAACGACTGCCTGGCAACTTGTACCCTGAGAGGGCCGGGTGCGAGTCTCTGCCCTCAAGGTACCTGGGACGAAAATCGAAGCAGACTATCACTCACCCTGAAATTAAGCATCTACAGACTGCAGCCAGCAAAATGCCCACGAGACAAAGAAAGGTCTGTATATAATATATATATATATATATATATAACTCCGACGAAACAGTTTGTCACAGCCCCTCGTTTGTTGTCCTCTTCTCCCTCTCTGCCTACGGTTTACCGGGCAGT
This sequence comes from Chara braunii, assembly GCA_003427395.1. Taxonomy (NCBI): domain Eukaryota; kingdom Viridiplantae; phylum Streptophyta; class Charophyceae; order Charales; family Characeae; genus Chara; species Chara braunii. The sequence goes on from BFEA01000048.1 coordinate 4,196,851, forward strand.
TCTATTTGACGATATATATATATATATACCGGGCAGTTCTATTTGACGATATATATATATAAACAG
>BFEA01000048.1:4230297-4245073 GCA_003427395.1 Chara braunii
GGGGGGTGGGGGGGGGGGGGAGAGAACAGTTTCTCGATTTATGTGTGTCATCCTTGCACAGGGGCCATGCTGATTACCCTTACCCTTCTCTGTATTGTTCAAATCCTTTTGACGGATGTCCCGAAGGATGCAGCCCGTACAATGTTTCTGATTTTGTGAACGTTGTCTGTCCGTTGGATAGAAGAAGAGCACCATGCGGTCTTTCCAGAAAGGATGACAGTACTGTGCCTGGCGTGAACATAGAAGTCCTGTCTATGGCGTTTGCGGGAAGACCATGTCAACTCCAGCCCGCTCACACAAAATTATATGCCAGACATGGTCCCGAATTTTTGTTTGGAGTCTTTGGACATCATTCGTTGTCCGGGTCATTCAGTGCTCTTACCTTTGCGCGGATAATTCATGGACCTAATGGGACAACGGTGGTAGGGTGCACATGGTGGGAAATATTTAACTCTTGAAATAACGGCGGACGTGGCATGTTTTGAAACCCTAAAGGCAAAAAAAAACTTGTGTTGGCAGAGAAACCACACGCCAACTCGAAATGAGCGATTTCGGTCTAAAAGTATCCGTTTGGCATTTTCTTTTTTTTGTTGTCTTCCCCTCTGACATCATCGCCGACCCCTGTAAATATGACACCCAGTCTGACACCACGGCCATCGGTACTTTCCTTGCCTTTTCGAACTTGGCACGGTTTTCTTTGTCGATGGGTGTTTTTTTGCCCGTTCGATACTCAGAGGTGGCATGAACGTACTTACCTCAAACTGCGACCTGTTCCTCCCTGACACCCTTATTACTTGCCCGATATGCTGTTGTGGCCTTGATATGCCATGCTGAAATAACTGCGAAAGACTGTCTGCTGTTCTGCTCGCATGTGTCTTCAATGTTTTGGGGAACCCGTCATAGAAAGCGCGTGTGTCTACTGCATGGACAGTCCCCAGTGCCATCACCCGCCACATTCTCTCCTAGCATGTCCCACATGCAGTGTTGGGCATGCACCTGCTGCAACTGCAGTCAGATCTCCTTCGTCCTTGCCAGATGAACAACAGACCCAGCAGCCTGAGGTGGAAAATAGACTGGCATCTGAATCACCTAGAGTGCACCGACTGAAAGATTATCGCCGCCAGGGAAAGTTGTTGTAGACCAAATCTTGCAACAGCTAAGTACCGTTGCTTTGGATCAGAAACCGTCGTCGCCTGCCCACGGAGTGAATAAGCCAAGAAACTTGCTCAGTGCCGCTGTGTGATGGCCCGCTTGAGATTTGGCTAGTATGTGATTTGCATGCTTCAGACCATGCAAGTTTTTGTTTCTCATACATATAACGACAGTCAACATCTGTGAAACCGCACGTTCATTGCACGTGACTTTTCCGTTCAAAAATTGAACGGAATTGAACTCCGTTCAATGAACGCGCGTGCACACGAAGTTCAATTCCGCGCGCACTCGCAGGGAGGGTGGAAGGGGCGGGAGGGCTGGGATTAGGTTCCCTGGGCTTTGTGTCGGCCTCCCCGGGCCCGAAACGAAGAAAAAAGTGAAGGAAAAAAAGCGAGGAAAAAGAGAGAGAGAGAGAGAGAGAGAGAGAGAGAGAGAGAGAGAGAGAGAGAGAGAGNAAAAAAGTGAAGGAAAAAAAGCGAGGAAAAAGAGAGAGAGAGAGAGAGAGAGAGAGAGAGAGAGAGAGAGAGAGAGAGAGAGAGAGAGAGAGAGAGCGGGACCTGGTTTCCATCAGAGAGAGAGAGCTGGACCTGGTTTCCATCAGGTGTCGCTCCCCACCAATAGATGGAGCAACCCGACTTTCAAATCCTCAATCCTAGTGGTTCTCTTACCACCACTGAGAGAGAAGGCTTGTGAACGGGCTCTTTGAAAAAAAACAATGACAAGAATAATAAATAAATAAATTGAATGCGAACATGAGTTCGCTTTCAAATGCGAATGTGAACGTGAACGTGAACGAGCGTTCATGGGATTCAAACGGCTAGATAAGTCAACATTGCACTCATGTATGGCGCCCTGGCATGTCATGTCCAATTTGTAGACGGGCTGGAACGGCAATGCGTATATGATTGGTGTCGGAGTGTCTGCGTGTTCCAAGCATGTAGGAGCCATGTAGCCTGTGACGTCTGTCTAAGCCGTGCCATTCAGCAACTGCGTCTGTGGGAATTGGATGCGGTGCTTCCACAGTCCACAACCAAACCAGTCCTGCTCCGTCACTTACCATGTTAAGTGCCCGCTTACCCTGGGCCCCTTACCATGGGAACAGCTGCTCCTCAATGCAAAATTCCTTGCAACCCAAACAGTGACCCGCCTCTTGTGCCATTCTAGAGTGTAGTCTGCTCCAGCGGTGAGTATTGAGAACTCTGCGAGGTTTGTCATTCCTCTGTTCTCTTCTTTGCCCCTCCGCCTCCCTCCTTTTCCCCTTTCTCCCTCCCCCACCTTCTTGCTTGCTACAGAACTCCACCGGGTCCACCACCTCCCCCTTTCCTTCCTCCCTCCTCTTTTGTACTACAAGAACAGAAAATATAAGCTGAAGATCTAAGGAAAATGAACAGGAGTATACCTCCCCCTCTACTCTGCCCCCTTCCATAGCATGCAAGTGGGCCGTTATGACGCACGGGGATGTGGGCAGCTTGCACTCAACCAAAGTCAGGGGAGCTTTAAGAATATATAAAAGGGGTACCCAAAGAAAGCCAAAGTAAAGACAGTCAAGAAGGGGATGTAACGGATTCTTTTTGTTTTTTTGTTTTTCTAACGTCTCTTGTTAAGTGTTAGGCGGCGTCGGCCATCTGGTACAAATTGGCTGTTTGGCCTCCGAAGCGGAGACAGTATACCAGGTTGAGGAAAGTGTTGGCTACATATCTATGGAAGAATAGCGCCAAAGACCAGGGGTGTGTGCATCGGCTGAGTTGGGAAACCCTCACTCAACCAAGGTCCAAAGGGGGGTTGGAGATACTGGGTCCAGAGAGGGAGAGGGAAGCCTTAATTTTTTAGGTCCTCATCAGACTACTCGTAGGAACGACATTCCATGGGCCCCTCGAGCTTGTTTGCAGATTGCCAACTTGGCCTTGGAATCGCTGACAACCAACACTCTGCACCCCTTCCGGTGAGTGACAAACAAGCACTGGTCGATTCCCGCCCCCTTGCGACAAACGCAGGCTCACACCCCAACACAAGCAGCGAGGATGGACCTACTCCTACACCCCCTGTGGCCGACGCGTGACCCATAGCAGAAACAACCCCCCAACAGATGGCACAACATATGGAGGCAGCCACGTTTTGGCAACCCCTACGTACTGGATGAGGATGGAAAGCCCTTCTCGTTGTCAACAGACTCACCTTGGCTGACATGGGCAAAAAAAGTCATTTTCACAGTAGGGGACATGTGGGACCCGCACAAAGGAGATTGGGCCACGGCTGCCCACCTACAGTTGAAGCTGAAATATTTCAAAAACGTGGAGGACAAACTGGTCAAACTAAGGGAGGCCCTCCCCATATCATGGCGGCTAGCCCTCAAAGAGGGCCCTACAGTACGCCAGGACAACTGGGTGATTAGGCATACAGACCTGCCCCTCCCACTCACAGTAGTTAGGGTCCAACAAAACAAAGATGTGTTGTGTTCATTGGAAGAATACAAGCCTGCCCAACCACGAGCCAGATTCTCTGAACTTGCACGAAACGAAGACCTGGACAACAAAACTACCATTTCGTCAAAATGGACATCTTTTATTTTTTGAACAAAATTGAAACCGATTTTTTTGGTCGAAAACTTGTCAAAATTTGGTGTTCCTGAGCGTCCGCTGGACCCCCTGGCTGTACATGGACCTAGCTTGAGACCAGGTACCTCCAGGCAGTCCTGCCTGCAGGTGCCTGGTCTCAAGTTAGGTCCATGTACAGCCAGGGAGTCCAGCGTTTGTAAAACGCTGGACCCTCAGGAATAGCAAATTTTGACTGAGTTTTCGCCCAAAAAACTCGGTTTCAATTTCGTTCAAAAAATAAAAAATGTCCATTTTGACGAAATGGTCGTTACAATATGTGTGGTAGGGGAATGCCAAGAGAGATTCTTTGTGTATGAGCCCGAGCCCACAATGCCACTTGCCAGGTTACCTTTCGACCGGGGGGAGTGGGAGTGGCCCGGTCCGAAGCCAATGCACGTACTGTCAAAGGGGGATACAAAGCCTCCATCCCACCTGCAATAATTGGTCACATGATATCTAACAGATGGGCGCGAGACTCACCTATCGACTCGCAGTTGCCAAGTATTCCAAGATCATGCCTACGGCTCTCAAAGTACTGCAATGGCAAATCCTCCACCGCTGCTAGCCCATTCTTTGTGTATGAGCCCGAGCCCACAATGCCACTTGCCAGGTTACCTTTCGACCGGGGGGAGTGGGAGTGGCCCGGTCCGAAGCCAATGCACGTACTGTCAAAGGGGGATACAAAGCCTCCATCCCACCTGCAATAATTGGTCACATGATATCTAACAGATGGGCGCGAGACTCACCTATCGACTCGCAGTTGCCAAGTATTCCAAGATCATGCCTACGGCTCTCAAAGTACTGCAATGGCAAATCCTCCACCGCTGCTAGCCCACCCCGGACTGGCTAGTGTCAAGAACAGACCTTGAACAGAAAGGTCTGTTGTCCCCCATTTGCACTTATTGTGGCAGGTCGTTGCCTCTGGCTTGGGCAACATCGGAGCACTGCCTGCTGGCCTGCTCAATGGTTACCCAATTATGGAGGTGGTGGGATGCAACATTTCAGTCCCTAACATCCTGCCACATCCCATGCGACACTGGCCTTCTGTTGCTTGACAAGAACGGACATCTGATGGCGCAATGGTCACCCCTCGCCACCAACTCTTCTCATATATGAGGTTGCAAGTTCTCATGCTGGCTTGGAGAGCTATGTTCCTTTCAAAGGAATAGTCACCAAGTTGGGTTGCAACAAGCACAGGAAGCCATCGAGGAGGTCATCAGAATGAGAACCTAGGAGGCTTGGTAAAACTTTATCAGAGATTATCGGGAGGAAAAGGAACATGTGGTCAAAGAAGCCATCCGGGAATCCTACTATCAACTATATAGTAGGACCCAACCAAACTGTTTTTTGAAATGGATGCTGCCCACAACATACGATGGAAGTCGTGGAGACCATCGGAGCCAACCTGGCAAAGAAAACCCCTCAACGATTTTGAAGTCCACTTCCTCCCGACTAATTTTGTGATAATACCCGACTAACAGTTTGGTCCCCCCCGGTCTCACCCCCCAGCCACTACCTCTCCCCCACCTCCCGGTATCTCCTCACAGATAGCCGCAGTTGCTGCCCTCACCCCCCAGCCACTACCTTTCCCCCACCTCCTCCCCCCCAAGCCACCCTCGCCTCTCCTCCGTCATTCCCCTCAACCCCGTCCGCCCCCCCCCCACCTCATTCGCCCCTCAACCCCATCAGCGGTGATGGCCTCAGTCAACAGAAGATATGAGAATCTCCCGATAAAAGGAGAGCGGTCGGGAAGGGAGCGCGCGTTAGAGCTCCAGTAATGGCGGAGCATGCAGACGTCAACGCGTGTGCTAGAGGTGTGGCGCTGGCAGCGTGCGCTTGGCAGGGCGCTGGTCAACCATCGGTGGCGAGGCGCTGGTTGTGCGTTGGTAGCAAGGCGCTGGTGGTTCGAAGGCGGCGAGGCACTGGCTCCCTGAGAGGAGCGAGGCGCTGGCCGCTCACGGATGGCGAGGCGCTGGCTACGGGCAAGTAGCGAGGCGTTGACAACTGGCGGATGGCGTGGTGTTGACTTCGTACACGTGGCATGCTGCTGACAGCTAGTGCGTGGTGACGCGTTGGCATGAAGATGTTGTGAGGAGATAGAAGGATCTGGCGATAGTGCTTAACACATGCGTGGCATCCAGAGGCGCTTGGCCAATCCACGTCACAGGCTGACGTGGCGGCTGACCTGAAGCATTGTGCAAAAAGGAAAATGGTGGTGGAAGCTGCGTTTTGTCAATTTTCCCTGTGCTTTCCACATCTGGTACTCCATAGCCAATGCCCTTATAGAAGCTGGCGCGCTCAAGCGTGTTGGCGAAAGTCGATGTCGGTGGAAGAAAGTGGAGTGAGCCCCATGGAACCGAAGTGTGGAGAACGTTGGACCAACTTGGAGCATCATCATAGCAGGAGGATCGTCGGCGAGATCATCATCAAGGGAGCTCTTCTTCAGTCTTGTGTTCTTTTGTTGTTTTTTTCGTGTGCATGTTTTTTCATCTGAAGCATTGGTTTATCATCGACATTGCCATTCGTTGTCTTCACACATCAAAGCTGCTTGTCATTCGCATCACCCGTGTATTTTTTTTGTTGCTGGTTGCCATCTGCATTCACTGTTGACGGATGTCATCCTCACCATTTCCCTTTCTTATCTTCGTCATGATCATCATTCGGACTTCTCTGTCAAAGTCGTAATCATCGTCATCTTTTATTTTCATTGCAGCAATAGTGAGCTGTCAACTTCCACAGTGATGCCATTAGGGCATCGCAAATCAGGTGTTCCTTACTTATTTTCGCCAATTTTATTTCATCATCATCATCTACTAATCTGAATCTTTATCATCATCATCATCGCGGTTTCTTTATTCATTTTTTCATCAATCAGTAGTTATCTCTGTGATGGTGGTTATATTCTCTTCGCCCAGATAGGTTATGGTCTAGTTGGTAGGTAGGTTGGTCAGGAAGGGAGCGCTACTCCGCAGGGGTAACACAAGGGGGAGGTGATTGCCCTCTAGGGAGTAGACGCAGATGATGGGAGCTGACCTGGGCTGGGACTGGGAGATATGTATGGGGGCGCATTATCTCCTGGCGGAGGCAGACTAGGTCAGAGTGTTGGTTTTGAGGTACACCTTTTGGGGGAACTGGTTCCCTCAAGGTAGAAGGGAATGGGGAGGTTCTCTCTCTCGTTGGGGCTGATAGGAACTTCATGCTGATAGCGGGGTTCGGCTCACCGGAGGCAGCGAGAGGAGAAGAGGAAATGGGGGGAGAGGAGGAGAGTACATGGAAGAAGGGGAGGGGTGGAGAGGAATAATCATCAGCATCGTCATCATTATCCATCATATTTGTGATCATCTCAGGGTACTCGTCAAATTTCATCATCAGAAAGTTTTGCTGATCAGACTTTGATATTATCAGATCCTAAATTTCTAGTTGGCATTCTAGATAAGCTAATTTCCTAATTGAGTCTTTTTGTGTAATGGCCAGGTTGAGTTGGCGCCAGAACGACGCTAGCCGGCGCTGGGGCAGCACCCTGTAATCTGCTTGAGTAGGAGCTTGAGGCTTTGTATAGAGGTCTGGGATTGCCGAGGGAGGAAGGCAATCTGCAACTTGACTAATGGCTACAATCTGGCCGACGATGATCGGAGCTGGGGTGCGTAGCGCTGCCCTGTAATCGACCCAGATTGGGGTGTGAGCCCGGGCAGAGGCCTGATTGGTGCACAGCACGGGCTCAATTGTGATTGGTTGGTTGGAATGGATACAGGAAATTAGGGATAGGATAGTATTTGAGTGCTGAGTAGGCAATCATTCTGATTAGTCATCATCTAGTTCTATTTCATGACCTCAATCATCCACTCTGACATCCTAAATCATCCTAAATGATCCTCAATAATAATAATAATAATAATAATAATAATAATAATAATAATTAAAAAAAAAAAGGAGAGCGGTCGGGATGAGACAGGAGGAAGTATACTGGCAAGAAGGCAACAAAAGATGAAGGAACATCCCTTGCTACAGAACAGATCATGGACGATGACTGGGGCAGGGACAGCAAATGGTTTCAGCAGCCACAATATGACATGACCCGAATGGGTCCGATACCGCAGATGGTCTGAATACGAGACTCCAAGACAGGAACAAGAATGGTTTCTTGATGAGTGGATTGGGGTGTTCTGCTCCAAGACAGGAACAAGAATGGTTTCTTGATGAGTGGATTGGGGTGTTCTGCTTCCAATCCCCTGAGCAACAGACATGTGATCTGAGTATACTATAACTCAACTCAGACTCAATATAGATCGTCAGATAGGCAAGCAGCTAAGGCAAACTAGTAAGCTCCACTTTCCTATTTTCTGTAGTTAGAGGTACTCAGAGGTGTGACCAGCAGCTGTCTAACATCACAATTATATGTCTGAGGAAACAAACAGCCACAATGTTCAGGGACGATGGACCCGCTTTCCAACCGATGCTGCGGCGCATCAATAGATGGAGGCCGCCCGGGACTGCTAGTGGTGTTTGCTCTTACCAGCACCCCAAGCATTCACTCGGGCGTTTTTTTTCAAAAAAAAAAAAAAAAAAAAAAAAAAAGCAATCGGCGCTAGCACCCCAAGGGAGACTCCATCTATTGGTGGGGAGTGTCACCTGCTGGAAAACGGGTCCAGCGTCCCATTTACAGCAGTTTCTGAGATTTGTCTTAGTAGTATGAGAATGGGCCTGCCAGCATTGATTACCCTGAGTTCCAGGGGATTGACTGAACAGACATTATGAGAGAAGATGGGAAATGGGGCTGCCTCTCCCATCCTGCCCTTCAACACCATCTTTGGCCGGTTTGAAACCCTCTCGGGGGCACCAGGGGGTTTGACCGCCACATCAGCCTCTTCAGCCATTCTAGAGCTGCCATTTATGAAGTATTTTCCGAGCTGTTTTCTTCTATCTGTCTGTAGCTACTTTTCCTCCAGTCCTCTGTCTTCTCTCTTTCTTTCTTTTTTTTTTTTTTCTGTCTTCTCTCTTTTCAGAGGTCATACCATGGATTCTCCACTAGGGACAAGGTGTTGGGTGGGAAGGGATCCGGGAAATCTGATGGGGGTCGCAGTGGCAGGGAAGGATCCAGGTCTGTCCAGCTATTGAAGACTAACCTATAGTTCCTCTGTATCTTCCTTGGATCCTCCCCGATTGTTGTGTTTCCATTTCCGTAGGGCTCTCCCGCCCGTTTGATTGATGCTATCCAGCCGCCTTGTTCTCCCACCAACCATTCCTGACCGAACTTGTCTATTGCCTTTCGTATCGTATCTCCCTCAGGCCATTCAGGAATGCATTCTCCCCCCAACCATTCCTGACTGAACTTGGCTATTGCCTTTCATATCTCCCTCAGGTAATTCAGAAATGCCAACTTGCCCATCACTGTCTGCCATTTTGTTTGTAGGTCTGTTTGCATGTGTTGTTTTATGTGCTCAGTAGCCTCTTGTCCTTCCATCCTTATCTTATTATCAATGGCAAGGACGCATCTCTTCCACCATAAGATCCGCGAGATTGCCCGTCTACTTATCTGGAATAGATTGTTCTTAAATTTTTTCTGTCTGGCCTTGAGCCCAGTGCCTGGTGAGGATGGCTCTCCAATCCCAGGTTGTTGTTGTTGTTGTTGTTGTTGTTGTTGTTGTTGTTGTTGTTGTTGTTGTTGTTGTTGTTGTCAACAACCAAAATCGACCATGCCAACAGTCAAGATGCGTCACGGTAGCTGACCCAAAAGACACGCAGAGTATCCTCTGGCAGCAGCTCCATTCGTAGCCATGCTTGAAATGTCAGCGGGCGTACAGAAAATAGTACAAAGCCACACAGCCGTAGTGTAACCTCTACGCTGGTTACTCTGCGAATCAAAGTTGCTGTTGTCAACAACCAAAATCGACCATGCCAACAGTCAAGATGCGTCACGTAGCTGACCCAAAAGACACACAGAGCATCCTCTGGCAGCAGCTCCACTCGTAGCCATGCTTGAAACGTCAGCGGTCGTACAGGAAATAATGCAAAGCCACACAGCCGTAGTGTAACCTCTACGCCGGTTACTCTGTGAATCAAAGTTGTTGTTGTCAACAACCAAAATCGACCATGCCAACAGTCANCACACAGCCGTAGTGTAACCTCTACGCCGGTTACTCTGTGAATCAAAGTTGTTGTTGTCAACAACCAAAATCGACCATGCCAACAGTCAAGATGCATGACGCAGACCGGTGCTGGAGCTTTTGCTCTGTAACATGGGGGAGCAAGAGGTCTGTGGAGTTATGTCAAGGGAGGAAGTCATAACCAGTTTGTCCGACGTAGCTGATGCCGGGGGGGGGTTCCCTGTAACTTAGAGGTGTGTGGCTAATCGAGAGTGTCGAGGGAGGAAGGCACTCTTTGCCGTTTGAACCAGGGTGGTCGGTATTGGGGAAGTTTGTGTTGCTCTGTAACCCTAGCATTGGGGGGTATGAGATCAGCTGAGTTCTGGTACGAGGACTAAACGTTTGGACTTAACGTTTTTTCGCTTGTTGAAAGGGAGGTGTAAACGTAGGAGGTTTTAGTTAGGATCTTCTGTTTCCAGGTTTGAATTGTGGTTGGGTAGATCATAGGCAGTTTTCTGAGAACTGCAGTTGTTTCTCATAGGTAATTGACTGATTGTTTTCCTAGCCGAAGCCGGGTAATGGCCCCGGAATTTCAAATGTGTTACTTATTCTCAGTTGTACTTCAAAGGGACGCTGAGCCCGGTTCTCAGCACGTGATGCTCCCCACGAATAGATTGGAGCTTTTGTCCCCCCCCCCCCCCCCCCCCCAAAAAAAAAAAAAAAAAAAGATGCGTCACGGTAGCTGACCCAAAAGACACGCAGAGCATCCTCTGGCAGCAACTCCATTTGTAGCCATGCTTGAAACGTCAGCGGTCGTACAGGAAATAGTACAAAGCCACACAGTCGTAGTCTTCTATTGTTCTTTTCCATATATGTCCCACAACGCCAGGTAAGGACCGCTCCTGGACATTGCATGAAAATGTGGGATTTTCCTATGTCGGAAGGTGCCTAGACAGCTAGGGCACCAAGAGAGCATCACTCCTTTTCGCTCCAGTCTTATATGGTTGACTAGCCAGTTATTAGTAGGCCGACATCTATGTCCAATCTGCCACTGTAGAGACAACATTTTTGCCGGGCTCTGCTTGGCATCTCTGAACCATTAGGTTGGCCGTAGCAGATCCGGGGCACATTTAAGTGTTTTACCCATCTATCATTAATGCCGTCCACTAATTTTTTGGGGGAACTAAGCACCCTATAGCTGGCCTTGACCGATAGTTTGTGTACATGTCGTTGTTTTCTGTTGATTCTGCTGCCCTTGGCTGGGGTCAGTGGGGTGTATGGTGGGGTCCATTGCCAGGTGTCCGGATCTAGTGGCAGCATTGCTATTGAGAGCTCTGGGCGATAGGCCTGGGCTTTCATCCCCTCTCCCAGTACTCTAGTCCTGTAGACTTGATTTCTATTGGTCCAGTGGAAGGGGTCGTGGCTGCCCTCCAGCCTGTTCCCTGTTTTCATGCTGTAGTTCTCAATCAACACGTCATCTGGCTGTAAGCAGGGATCCTTCCTATTTGGTTGTACCCTCCCACTATTGCCACCCAGCCCCCTTCATGCAGATTGGGGTCTTTTTTCAGGATCCTATACCATTCTAGTGACAATGCTTGTATCACTTGTAATGGATCTATTATTTTATTATTATTATTATTATTTTTAATTTAATGAAAGGCCTTTTCCAAGCCAATTATCCCTGTGGTGGTAAGAGAACTGCGAGAATTGAGGGCTTGGCCGATGGGCTGCTCCATCTATTGGTGGGGAGCGGCACCTGCAGGAAACCGGGCCCAGCGTCCCTTCATTACATCATATGACAGAACCACTTATTGTGTCCACTGGATCCTGGGCCTATGGCTTTCACTCTGTCTGTCGGAAGCTCATTTCTTTCCCATAGGACTGCGGCCGACTGCATGCATTTCCCACCCTGTCGTCAAGCTCTCTTTTGCCGGTAGCCCAGCCAGCTTCCTGAGATTAGAGGCACTGTGGTAGGTGACGCAGACAACGGCTCTTCCTGTACGAGCCTGCAATCCCGATTGCTAAGCCGCCGTTTGGTCCGGCTGAGTGGGAATGGCCTGGCACAAAGCCCATGCGCGTGTGGGAGTACACGCGTACTACACGGTGACAGGGCCCTACGGAGCCTCAAGACCGAATCTGCTAATCAATCAAGCGATATCACAAAGATGGGCATGAGACTTGACGATGGACCAGACGCTACCGGTACACCTGCCATGGGCCAAATATTCTAAGATTATGCCTACCAATCTCAGATCTCTGGAGTGGCCGATTCTGCACCGTTGCCTTCCCTCCCGGGATTGGCTCGTGTCAAGAACGGACTTGGAGCAAAAGGGGCTATTGTCTCCCATTTGCACATATTGTGGAAGAGCGCTGCTGCCCGCCAGAGCAACAATGGAACATTGCTTGCTGGTATGCCCGATGGTTAGGCAACTGTGGCAGTGGTGGGATGCAGCATTTCACTCTCTCACAGACACACATATCCCATGGGACCTGGGCCTCCTGCTGCTGGGCAAGAAACAACACCTGCTGGCCCAATGGTCCACTTTTGCAACTAACCTCTTCTCTTAAATGAGACTGCAGGTCCTTATGTTGGCCTGGAGAGCCAGATGCTCTTTTGAAAGACGAGACCATAGGTTTGGACTGCAGCAAGCACAACAGGCGGTAGAAGACGTCATCAGGTCCCACACACAAGAAGCCTGGAAATCCTTTCAACGGGACTTCCGGGAACAGAAAGACCACGAACTCAGACAAACCATGATTGACAACTATCAGAAGCTATGGCAGGACCCGAATAAGATTTTCTCAGAATTGGAATCTGTGCTCAACATCTAGTGGAAGCCATGGAGGCCCACAGAACCCACCTGGCAACGGAGGCCCTTCAGTGAACTCGAAGTTCCCTACCTCCAAACCAATTTTGTACTGGTCACAGACGGCCCCGCCACCCACCCCGCCCACCCCACCCACCCAGTCCCATCCCCTCCACTTTCACCAGCTCCCCTGCCCCCTCCCCCCTTCCCATCCCCCTTCCCCCCTTCCCCTCCCCCTTCCTCCCTTCCCCTCCCCCTCTCCACCCCACCAGTCATGGGTGTCGGTGACAATGGAGGTCTTCAAGACTTGTCCGCCCACCTACAGGAACAGGGGGCCAACCATAGGTGATAGTATAAGACTCCAAGGCAGGAACAGGAAAGGTTCCGTGCAGAGGTGAATGGGGAGAAGCAGATCGCTACTTTGAACCTCTGTCCAAGTCTCACAGCTGTAGGAGAGCAGTATGACTCACTCGGCTACTGTCGGCCCCTGGTCTGGAGTACTGTCACTTGCTCGTAAGGATGTTACACCCAAAAGGGGTGAACAATGGAAAGACACAAAGTTACAGCAGGAAGAGAGAGGAACGGCGAGAGACTACAACGACTAGACAGGCACTTGCCAGGCATGGCATATAGCACTCAACCTCAGCCAGTGAGAGAAGCTAAATAGGACAACAACAGCTGCAACACGATAACACCCGGGAAGGGGAGCGGAGCATCTCAGAATGCACATCCACCGCCCTTTCCTTCCTGGAAGTAGTAATGAGGAGGGATCTCCTCTCTGTAAAACAGATGTGATTTGGTCCAGATATCTACATAACTGAGTGTATTACAAAACTACTTGGCTCATGATAATGAAATGTAAAGGGATGCTGGACCTGCTGGACCCGGTTTTCAGCAGGTGCAGCTCCCCACCAAGAACAGCTGCAACATAGTTTTCGGCTTTCAGGCTATTTCTGAAGGGTGGGGGTTGGTGGAATGGGAGGTTTGCTTGCCTACTGGGATTCAATCATAGGTGATAGCAAAGAGAAGGGGCTGCTGGCTGGGTGAATGGGGAGAAGTAGAACACAAGTTAGAATCTGTTGCCAATTCTCTTTTTTTTTCCTTTTTTTTTTGAAGAAAACATCGACAAGATGCGTATTACTGGAGGTGATAAGAGCACTCTGCAATAATAGGCATCCTCTTATAGATGGCTCCGATCTATTTGTGGGGAGCAGCACCTGCTGGAAAGCAGGTCCAGCATCTCTGAACATTGTAGTAGATTGTTTGAATAGACGTGTGTCTGTACTGACAGCAAGCTGGAGGGCCCACCTATAAAAAAGATAGGGGTAAGTACATTTATGTCACCTATCGAATGGGCAAAAAAAAGGCAACGAAAACCGCACCAAGTTTGAAAAGGCAACGGAAGTACCGACGGCCGTGGTGTCAGACTTGGTGTAATATTTACAGGGGTCGGCCGTCGTGTCAGAGGGGAAAAAAAAAAAAGAAAAGAAAATGCCCTACGGATACGTTTGGACCGAAATTGCTCATTTCGAGATGGCGTGTGGTTTCTTTGCCGGCCCGTGTTTTTTTTGCCTTTAGGGTTTCAAAACATGCCGTGTCCTCCGTTATTTCAAAAAGATATTTGACAGGTAGAGCTTTTTTTTTTTTTTTTTTTTTTTCCTTCTCAGCAGCCCAGGTTGATTGCCTACACGACAGCCTAAGGTAAGTGCTAGTATACGCATGATATCTCTATCTCTATACCTTATAAAAACTGCAACGGGCCCACCGTAACGGCAGACGCCGGGCCCAGCGGGAACTGCACGACGGGAACGAGGCGAGGAGGCAGCCCCGCGGCGCAGGCAAGCTCGAGGCAGTCCCATTCGGGCGGGGTGTCGCGGCGCGCGCCACTTTGGAGGCGGTCCCATTCGGGCGGGGTCTCGCGGCGCATGTCGTTTCGGCGTGTTCGGCCAGCGTCCCGCGGGCGGCCGCGTCGCGTGTTGTTTCGCCGTGCGCGCGGCATTGGTTTGACGCCGGCCGGCACACACACACACACACGAACGATTCATTCCGATTTTGCTATCCTATCGATGGAAGTAGCATGACGCGAGCCACGAGGTTGGAGATTTATCGGCTCTCTCTCTCTCTCTCTCTCTCTCTCTCT
>BFEA01000048.1:4251539-4281326 GCA_003427395.1 Chara braunii
CCCCCCCCCCCCCCCCCCCCCCCCCCCCTCCCCCTCCCCCCCCCTCCTCCTTGAAATTCGGCCCGCGCGGTCCTAAATCAAAGCTAGGCGGTCTCGGAGAGCATCCCGCAACAAGTCCCCGTCCACGTTCGCGCTCCATTGTCGCCCCCCCACGTCGTTCCCCACAATGCCCAAGTCTACTCTACGCCGAACGCCGTTCGCATCGACCTCCCACAGAAGGTTCTCGTCGAAGTCGATCCCCGTCCAGGAGGATGTTGTGGAGAGTGCACACGGCCACGAATTGTTGTGGCAAGGTCTCCATGCTCGTCTTGTGGGTGCGCAAGAACAGACGCCACATGCACTTCAGTCGCCCGAACGCCCTCTCCACACACCCCCGCGCCACCTTCTGTTGCGTGTCGAAACGCTCTTCGTCAGGACGTTGATCGATTCCTCCGTACGGCTGGACGTGCGCTCGACAACGATCCCATCCTATTGGCTAGACCTGTTAGAGTCAGATCAACAAATAGAAGTAGACAGATTATCTAATTTAGATCCGGTCTACTACAGATTAATTAAAAGAATTAATCAGAATCCTCCCATACTTCAGACCTTGACTGCGGACTATGGTGGGTCTTACGATCTCCCCCTTCACTTTGACTTAGAGGACCCCCCCCCTCCCTCTGAGGCTTCAACTGGAGGACTGCAAAGTTGATTTGAATCCAGACCAACATGGGGTAGCGCACCCTATAGTTAAGCTCAGAGGTACCTCTCTTTCTAAACTCATACTTGATCCCATGAGGTGGCACTGGTTTATTCCGATTCAACAAAGATAAATGTCTATCCCAGTGCATCGTTACACATCTAAAATTGGCGCTAGACTTCTCAGAGAACAGACACCTAACAACCCCTTCAAGCTCATGAGCAAATACAGGCAAGAACAAACACTGATTGCATATAGAAAAGGCGTTCAAGTTACGCATTGGCAACTTCTTAAGGTCCTGCCCTCAGTTAAACTGGGGAGTTTACTTTGGCAACAATCTATGCTTGTGATTACCTCCGAAGTCTTCCTGATTGGAAGAGGCATGGATGTTTCAGCAAGTTGTGGGCCTGAAAGACCAATAAACATCTTTGGTTGGATTGCCCATTCTCAAAACGAATCTGGTCTTGGTGGCGCAAACACTGGTCGAAGCTTCCCTGGGCATCCTTTGATTGGTCGGACGAGTGCATCCTTTATGGCATTCCATCAACTGATAATAGGGGTGACTCAGCGGCCTGCTACGTGGCTCAAACCATCAGGGGCATTATGATGTCAACCATCTGGGGAGAAAGAAATTCTCACGTCTTCCGCCAAAAACGAGGTGTGGATGTGCAACTCAAGGCTACAATCCAAGCTTCATGTCGACACTGTATGTGGGCAGATTGGTTCCGAAAGGCAAAAGGCAGTTCAACCCGAAAGGGAACTGCCTGATGCTGGAATACCTGGGGTAATAGACAGAGTTTGGTCAAGCCTGGAAGCAATGGTAGACTCGTACTCTCTCCTTGGTTAACTCTGAAGCTAATATAAACTCATCTCATTCCCCGCACTAAAGCAAAACAAAACGCAACTAGGTATAACTCCCAATGGCAATAGTTGGTAACCTTCCTTTTGGCTTTTCAATTTTCAATCCTTCAGTCCTTTCCCTTTGAATTCGTTCACAAATGAGAAGTCGGACCCGGTTTCTAGCTCGAGTTTAAACTGGGTTAGTAAGAAACTGTATAATACAGTAGGCATAGGCCCTACCCGTACTGCAGCACAAAGGTAGAAACATAAAGTTATTTCAGTAGTTATTGTCCATGGATTATGAGTCCCACTTGTGAGGCTAGCAGACCACGCAGTTCAGACAACCTTTTGGCTGAGAGGTCTTACGAGCATGACTCATATAATTTTTGCAGAGTCAGGGAATAGAGATTACATAGCAACAATGGGATGTTGGACCCGCTTTCCAGCCGAGTGTACCTTATTTCGTCCAAAGTGATGCCTGGGAATGATCCCCGTGTCTTCTAATGCTTTCAAGTTTTACATTTTTCCGAATAGACTGTGGGGACCCCGGCCCCGACATGCAACTTCCTTATTTATAAGGGATGCTGGACCCGTTTCCCAGCAGGTGCTGCTCCCCACAAATAGAATGAAGCTTTGATTTTTTATTATTATTTTTTTTTAAACAAAACGCCCTTGCCAATACTAGTGGTGCTGGTAAGAGCGGACATCACTAGCACCGGGGGGGAGGCTCCATCTTTTGGTGGGGAGCAGCACCTGCTGGAAAACGGGTCCAGCGTCCCATATACAAACTGAATTTGGAATGTATTTATGCGAGCATTGATTACCCTGGGATCCAGGGGATTGACTGAGCCGACAACTGGAGAGAGGGGGGAACCTCTTTGCCCTGAAATCGGCGCCAGATCCCTACTGCTACACACTAGTTCCTCTCTTCCCCTGCTAACGAAATGCATTGAAAACGTATCAGAAGATGATCAAAGACAATGTGGGAGGTTCCTGCCAGCATTGATTACCCTGGGCACCAAGGGATTGATTGATCAGGATGTAGGAAAGTAAAAGAAAAAGGAGGGGGCCATGCTACTACATGGTAGTTCCTCCCTCCCCCTACCAGCCCCAGTTCCGATTGCCAAAAAGGAACCCCCCCCTTTTTTATGATGGGAGTCTAAAAAAAAACAACTGTCTTTATTTACAGTTGACCAACTTAAGCTTCTGCATACCCGTGATTCTCGACCATTGAATTTTTAGGTGGCGGGAAAGGATCAGGGAAGTGTGAGAGAGGCCATAACGGGATGGAGGGGTCAATCCTGGTCCAATAATGAAAATGGAGGTGGTAATCCCTTTCAAACTCCCTTCCCTCCCCTCCCCCTTTCCATTGTATATTCGCTATCCAACCCCCTTGTTCCCCTCCCAGCCAGTCCTTACAGAAAAATTGTATTTGCATTTTAATTTATGCTTTTGAGTGCAAAAAGGTTACTTTTGTCTTTATTTTTTTCCATTGCACTGTAAAGTCCACTCGGATTTGGTGTTTGATTGTCTCTATGACAGCCGGACCTTCAAGACGGACTTCTTTCATCTCCTTGGTGCATCTTTTCCACCAGATTGCCGAAAGGACTGCTCTGTGTCCCACTATGAACATGTTTCTCTCAAACTTGCTTGCTTGTTCTGACTGCCAAGTTCCACACATCATTGATTGCCAGTTCTATGACCAAGGGTTTGTTGCGCCTAACATGCGCCACACTCAATCCTACCATCTCCATAACCAGACGGGCCCATGACACTGTAGAAAGATGTGTTCGATTGTTTCTGGTCTCCGTTTGGCTGAGTATGATGCAACACAAAGTTTGCACAAGGGGATTTGTACGCAAACAATGGTGTTCTATTTGCCATTGTACGGACGCGATCTTGGTCGGTGATGTTTTGTTGAGTCTAAACCAATTGATTTGTCGTAGAGTATTCCTTTCTATGTTTAAGTGTTTCATCCAACGCTCCCTAACCACATCTTTTAGGTTCACCTTTGGACGCAGTTAAGCGGTAGGCTCCCTTAACTGTCATTGAGTAGATCTGTTGTTTTTCGCTTTTGCCTTTGCCTAGCTGGGTGGTCCAAACCCAAGAGGCCGGATCAAAGACTTAGTGTGTGATCGAGGTGTCAGGTCTGTACGCCCACCACTGTTCTCCATCCTTTAGCACCCTGATCCGAAATATTTCGTTTTCCTTAAACCATCTTGTCTCTTCCGAATTCGTCCTGGCCAGTCTGTTTTTATTCTTGATTTTAACGAAATTCACCAAAACCTCTCCACCTGGGCGGCCGGCCGCCACCGGCACTCCCCCTGATCCCTACCCAGTCACTTTCATCCAGGGTTCGCCCTTTCCTCAGAATCCTTACCCAGTCCAAAGGTATCAAAAAAATAATTTTCTCAAGAGCTTCTCCGATATTATGACAATATCGCAGTCGCTCTCTCAACTGGGTTTCAGTGATCCAGTCCCTAGTGTCTAAGTCCCAGATATCCCCCACTCTAAGGATGCCTCGAGCTACCCACCCCCTCTAGGGATGGGACTGAACTACACACTGTACACAGGGAATGTTGATCACAGTCGTTCCAGTGGAATGAACCAGACTCCTTATCACCGAAACTACTCATGAACGAGAGGACATGTGCGGGGTGATACGAGCAGGCTCCATCTATTGGTGGGGAATGACATCTACTGGAAACCGGGTCCAGCATCCCTGAACATTGTAATTATCAACTGATTGTATAAGTTTTGCCCTGGAGGAGCATTGTTGTTGATATGATTGACCTGCTAACCTATTGCCTAGGTCTGAGCATTGTACATATGAACCAATTGCATAGTGTTCTGTCGGACGCAAGAAACAAGAGTTGAAAATCATAAAAAAAACTGAAAGGTGTGATTAAATATGCCAGGAATTTGCCTAACAATCTGGATCAAATAACATCATCTATCCCTCTAGCATGACTGCTGCTTCTCAGAAGGGAAGGGATCTCAAGGAAGCAGACAAGATAGGGGCTATTCAACCAGGAGGGGATAGAGTGATAAGACAAATCCTTGAGATCTGTCAGGGAGGGGTGATAGTTAACATATGTAGAGTGTATAAAGATCACTCAATCCCTCCATTGAACCAAAATAAAGTAGTTTTTTTTTTCTGAATCCACAATGTGCAGGACTGGAGTTCTGTATTTTTCAGCAACCAAAAGTTGGAAAACCGTCCTCCCTCAATTCTCAGTTGCTGAGCTACCACTGGACTCTCTGGACTGGGTATGGAGAACTAACAGAAGAAGTAACCCTCAAAGATTGCAATCACTCACAGTTAAGGCTTCATACCGCATCCTTCATCCAAAAATAGACGTCATAGTTGTCTTGAAGGACAGATGGGCTAGGCACTTTAACATTCACCTTGACCGACTCACGCGGGTCAAATGGTGCAAGGGTTTTAAGGAGAGACTGACAAACTTTGCTTCTCTACAATGGAAAATTGTTCATAGGTGCTTACCAACCAATGACTAGCTAATTGATCATTCCTCACTGGAACAAAGGGGTGTTGCTCTACCATGGTGTCCCAACTGTACTACAACGTTTCCAAGCAGAAAGATAAGGGAAACCATTGAACACATATTCCCACAATGCTCAATGGCCAAACTGCTATGGAGAAGATGAGACCATATCTGGAATAAAATCACTGGTTCGGAATGACCATGGGACTGGCGGGTACTGCTTTTGGGACATTGGTCTCCTGTTATGGAAAATCTGACAGAATTTCAATCCAACTTTTTTCATGTAGGTAGGAAGGCTATTCTTTGGGCCTTGTGGTTTAGAAGGTGTGTGCTGTCTTGGGAAGGAGTAAAGATCAATGGTCAGGAAATTTATGACATAGGGTCTTGTTAGATACTCCTAAAAGAATCCTAAAATTTTTAGGACGAGTCCTGAATGATTTTTATGATTTCGTGCGGCGTCGTTACACGCAATCCTAAAAGTCATATTTTAGGATTCGTCCTAAAAGGTCTCTCGCGGCCGGTTTTCATATGCATATATGCAGCTGCGCCGCCAATGTCCGTCCATTCCTGGCTGGTGTCCGTGGTACACACTGCGGTAGGCCGTCGGCATGTAAGGACGGGTCGGTGAAAAGTGCGGTTAGCCAGAAGTTCGAAAATTCAAATTCGAATTTTCGCGGACGCAGGGATGACCAAGCGATGCGTGTGACGTAGAAAAGACGGCGCTGGTGAACCCTTCGGCGTGGGTATCCATCTTCCGAGTCTACGCAAGTTATGACCAATGGACGCATCTTCAGCGGCGACGCATCTTCACCTCCGGCGTGCGTACTCTCTTGTGGAAGCGTAGAGCAGCGAGCGGATCTTCGGCTCCTGCATGCATACTCTCCTGTGGCAGCGTAGAGCAGCGGGCACATCTTTGGCTCCGGCGTGCGTGGTCTCCTGCGGCAGCGCTGAGCAGCGGACGCATTTTGGGCGGCTGTGGCAGGCATTACGTTGTAGAGGCGGAACGATTATCAGAGATGGATGTTCACGGCTGCGGACACGGTCTACGAGAAGAAGAGATCGACATGGTGGCGATGGCAGTGACTGCTGTCGTCCTGAACACGATGAGCTACATGTCGTCCTCCTCCCGCGACATGCGTTTTTAGCTCCTTAAACGAAGAGCGCTGTTGTAGAGCGTTGTCGAAGCGCCGGATTGCGTGGCGACGTGTGAAGTAGTCGTGCAGTTGTGTTTCGCGCCGCCGTCTAGCGTTTTCATGCAGCAGACCCCGCGTTGGTGGATTAAACGACGGACTGGCGGAACATGGGAGGACCTCCGGCTTCATGATGACGCCACTGAGGACTACTACCGCCAGAAGTTGCGCATGTCGAGGGCCATGTTCACCCAGATCGTAGCCGCGTGCGCCGCGTATGTGGAGAAGAAGGTTACACACTACAAGATGCCATTGCTAGTGGAGCAGGTGATCGCTTTCACATTGTACAGGTGGGCGTCCGGAGAGACGTACGGTAGCGGCACGTCAACCTTCGACATCGGCAGGGCAACTGAACTGCAGACCGTCCGTGACGTCACTTCGGTGCTTCTCAAGGCGTACCTCGACGCGATCAAGTGGCCAGTGGGTCGGAGACGTGCGTAGATTCTGCGCGTTTTCCGTGAGAAGGGTTTCCCAAACTGCTTCGGCGCAATCGACTGTACACACATCTACGTTGACAAGCCCACCGACGCACCTTCGGACAACTACTACGACTGGAAACAGAAGTTCTTCGTCCAAGCACAGGTGGTGGTGGATTTGGATCTGCGTATCCTTGACGTCCACATGGGATACCTGAGAAGTGTGCAAGGCGTCCGTGTCCTGCACAATTCCCATCTGTGGAGGCGTGCAGAAAGTGGCAAGCTGTTCGACGCACCTCTGGAAAATCTTCCGCACGGTGTCGTCACGCGAGGTTACCTGCTGGGCGACAACGGTTATCCAGTTGCCTGTCCATGGATCGTCCAGCCGAGTGCGCCAGCCATACCTCTCGTGAATACCCTACGACAGGATAGGGCCACGCGAAGTACAACTTACCTCCACCTGCGGGAGCTGTCACCATCCCTTAGGTGGGCATATCCCCGCCGAGCTACCAGTCCACATTACGAAAGCTTTCAGATACAATCGCAGAGGTGGACCAGACGAGGGTGTTTTCTCGTACGTTGTAGCATAGGGGGTACGCGCGGTTCCACGCCTTTATCGGACCTGTACGCAAGCCGACGCACTGGGGGGCTGAAGTCCCAAGCGCGACTCGTCGTCGGTCGACTAGGACGCATCCTTCTTACCACGCGTTACACCACGCCAGAACAAAAGTCAGATCAATCATACAAAACAAAAACACTCCTAGTCCCTTTAGTATCCAACCCATAACCTTCTGATACGGAAATCGGTTAGGTATCGCGTGCGTGTCTTAATATAAAACTGCGCGGATGCAAGGCTTTCTCATATCGACTAGCCATGCAAGCGTTCGCACGCAGTCACAATGATGACATACTATGTAGTACTCATAATCGAGCGGTCCTCGATGGTCTTGAGGGTCGCGTTCGACACTCAAGTGTCGGCTGACACGCGCCTTGAAGGGTTAATCTCTTGACGTTAGATAACCGCCAAGGCGGTTGAGAACCACACCCTCTTCTGCACCCTGCGGAGAGTGAGTGGTACACAGGTTCCGACCTGTGGTGGCAGTCAACCCTTATGGTCATAGAGACAAGCTCCATCATCCAGGGTCTGAAGAGAAGTCAAGGGGTTTGACTTTGACGGTTGTCACGGACATCAACGTCCAACTATAAAAATTAACAAGCAAAATCACTCAGTAAATAAACAGGCATCCCAACACTCATATTAATTCAGAACTCGAGATAAATAAAAAAGGGGAAAATAAACTCATCAGATATGCAGATTGCGAACACATGGCTGTCATTCTCACTGCCTCCAAAGTAATACTCGTATACCAAGCTCCAAAATACTAACCTGCATAAACACATACACATACGAAAGCCACATTGTCATGCACCAATGTGGTCAACTTTACAATTCCTTGTAACTCACATCACGCCTCACACACTCAGGCCCCAGCCATTGTCCAACTTTTCAAAAACTCATCAGTTCTTTATAATGACCATTAAAAAAAATCTGGTTAAAACCTTCAAAGAAATATATCAAATTTCAGGGCTAACGCATCAAGCTGAGGTACAGGTGTAAGCAAAGTTGTGTCGTGAGCCGACGAGCCAACGATCAACCAACCGACTTGTTATCAAAGATAATAAAAGATGATCCTTATAGGACCGAGCTGAACTGGTCAGATCTTGAATAAAAAACGGCCAAGAAAGACTTGTTACACAACACAGGTCAAATCCAAAATACTTGAACTTTAAGTGTATAGAGAATAAATCCCCATATCACATCTTACTCAAAACCTCGTAAGACTAGATCTTAAATTTCTCTCTCCAATAGATCTCAAAGAATAAGGAAAATTTTGGCAGCATCTCCCATATACAGGGTGGATTGCCAATAATTCTCCTACCATAATATGATCTAACTCTTCTAAACCAGGAAAATTTCGGCAGCGCTTCCCGTAGGAAAAGTGTCTTTTTAGAATTTATACGAGGCTAAATATAAAATTCAGAAATAACTCTGATTTCACAAAGTCAAATTTTGTCCAACTCCCTGATTTAGTAAAAATTTGGGCATCACCTCCCCTAAAAAAGTAGGCTTCCCAGATTTTAACTAATTCAGATATGAACTCAGACAAAAGTTGAACTTTGAAATTCAAAATTTGGCTAACTCCTTAGTTTTGTAGAAATTTCGGCAGCGCTTCCTGTTGAAAAAGTAGCTTTCTAAATTTTATACAGTGCCAAGTAAAATAAATGATCCAAGAAAATGCGATAAACGACGTAAAATAAACTTAACTCAGAAAATGCACGAATTGAATTAACTCCTATAGCTCCAACACGTGGCGAACACTTACAGATTACCCTATTAAGAAACAAAAATATACAAAACTTGAACAAAAGACAAGGCTTTGCTAACAAGCATGTAATATCAACAACTCATTTAGCCAGTTCAAAAACAAAGGTTCGTTCATCCAAAGTGTTCATCTTTCGCTTGTCCTGATCACAGAAACATTAGTCTCGTATCTTACTTGGTTTATTATCTTTCAAAGTTGTTCTCAGTCAACCTCATGCAATGTTACAGACTTAGCAAGGCGACCGAATCAGTCAGAACGACCTCATTTTCAGCCTCAGTTCAATGTCTTAGGCAAAACGAGCAAGGCGACCGGATCAGTCTAGAGGACCTCATTTCCAGCCTTAGTTCAATGTCTTAAGAAAAAAGAGCAAGGTGACTGGATCAGTCTTGAGGACCTCATTTCCAGTCTAAGATCAATGTCTTAGGCAAACGAGCAAGGCGACCGGATCAGTCTGGAGGACCTGATTTGCAGCCCCAGTTCAATGTTTTAAGTAAAACGAGCAAGGCGACTGGATCAGTCTCAAGGACCTCATTTCCATCCCCAGTTCAATGTCTTAGGCAAAACGAGCAAGGCGCCCGGATCAATCTGGAGGACCTCATTTCCAGCCCCAGTTCAATGGTTTAGGCAAGCGAGCAAGGCGACCGGATCAGTCCGAAGGAACTCATTTCCAGCCTCTGTTCAATGTCTTAGGCAAAACGAGCAAAGCGACCGGATCAGTCAGAAGGACCTCATTTCCAGCCCCTGTTCAATGTCTTAGGCAAAACGAGCAAGGCGACCGGATCAGTCTATAGAACCTCGTTTCCAGCCCCAGTTCAATGTCTTAGGCAAAACGAGCAAGGCGACCGGATCAGTCTGGAGGACATCATTTCCAACCCCAATTCAATGTCTTAGGCAAACGAGCAAGGCGACCGGATCAGTCTTGAGGACCTTATTTCCATCCCCAGTTCAATGTCTTAGGCAAACGAGCAAGGCGACCGGATCAGTCTGGAGGACCTCATTTCCAGCCCAGTTCAAATCATCGTAAGCAGACACCGTGAATTCCATTTCAAGCAAATCGGAGGTAAAAATGCATAGTAAATTATTTCTGATTTAGTTGAAATCCTGAATTAAAGTCAAGGAAATATACAAAAAGATAAGACTCGGTCAAATTAGATGAAGGGTGATATAGATAGGGGTATACAGGATCCTAAGGGAGATCGCGTCGGCCTACTTCATAGTTACCTGCCTCCAGAATTCCGCCTGAACCCCGGCAAAGCTCTCGCAATCGGTGGGACGAACCTCCCACAGAGGCCTTGGCACGGATTACAGGTTTCAATCCCGCCTACCGCCTTCCTCTCGGAACCAAAAGACTAGACTGAGAGTCAGAAAGGTAGAAGGAGAGAGACTAAGTCGCTCAGATACAAGAGAGGTGCTCTCAGACTCGCATGAGAGGGCCTTGATTCCTTCACTCGCTTGAGGGCCCCACAATGATGGCCAAATACGCAGTATGTCGGTCAACCCGCAGCCAAAACGCAGTACGATCATCAACTTTGACGAACCTCCAAGACACAGCGGTAACCCCGTTGCAGACTCTGATTACTTCCCTCGATTGCAGCGTCGTTTCCCCTGACTAAGCTGCCACTACTCAGTCTAAATTGCCGTTACGCAGCCTGATACAAGTGCGTTCAAATAGAGCACACCCCCGTGCTCTATCCAAAAACGAGAATAAGATACAACAATATCCCCCAAAACCTGCACGCACACCAGCCATGCGCAGCAGCCCATCAAAGCACAGCCTCCAGATAACACAAACTGGGTCCCGCGCCAGACAGGAGTTTGTTTGTTCGTGTGCACAATCAAAAATGTACAGTGACTGCCTCCCACCAACAACCCGGCTTACACTCGGACCTTCTTCAACAGTTCACAGCAGCGGGCAATACACGTTTGCACAAACTCTCTCCATTTTGCAGGCCGAGCACACACCGGCTCTACCGCTCCTTCGTCATACGCAGACTCTCGGTATCTACTAAGCCCGCCTCAGTCAAATCCCCGGCTCAACCCTGCGGCTGAGGGAGCCATTTATAGTTCAGAATGCACAACTTTCACTTTCAGACGCATGTAGTCTGCAAGGCTTGGCTTTGTAGGCCGCAGATAAACTCCTTTTCTGGGGATAAACTTCAACAGCAGGGCGTGAGCAGATCACTGTCCTGCCCCATTTGCTGCATCCGCACTCTCAGTTGGCCATAAGCAACACTCCGCTTTGCAGTTGCAGCCACACTTCAACTGCTTAACAATAATGGTTTTCAGAAACACGGCGGTAGTGCTGATAGAGAATACGGTAGCAGCAGATCACGAACACTGTCACAGTGCTGCAGTGGTGAGTTGAAGAAACTCTCGGTTTGTCCGCCCTCATCCAAACCAACCATTCCACCAAGTAGGAATAACCATGCACTACACCCACATAATCAAGAAAGAGCTCTCAATATATGCATCCTTGTTATGCCCCAGTTTGGAGTTTATTGCACGATCGTGCAACCTTGTGCCATAGTCATGTGTGCACAGTCATCCCTTACCTTTCTCGCTTCTCTCTCTCTCTCTCTCTCTCTCTCTCTCTCTCTCTCTCTCTCTCTCTCTCTCTCTCTCTCTCTCTCTCTCTCTCTCTCTCTGAGCAGGTCCGCCCGTAATTCCCTCCAGTAATCAGTGCATCTGGTCATACTAGCGGTTAGGTTACTAGTAGTGACAACAACAATAAGAAACTTTGAGGCGGCAGGAAAGCGGCCATCATGGTCATGGTTATGGATGTCTGGTCAGATGGCAACAGCAGGGAAGTGCAAATTGGTCACGGTCACAGGGAAGAGATTCCCTCGTGCGCTCACTAGTGTAAAATAACAAAGAATGTTCCGCTGGAACATAGGAAGATACATCGTGCGTGTCTGCTTCCTTTTTCCCTGATGCAGCCCCCGCAACTCATTTCAAGCAGGTTTTTGCCCATCTGGCATGACCAATCAATTAGTCGTGTGTGCCCCCCGCTGCCTGAATCTGTCAAAAAAAGGTAAGATATGCATTTCCCTCCCGTTTTTCTTCTTCCTTCCCCACTTTCTGGCTCCTCTGCGCACTCCCTTTCTTTTCCTCCTTTCAATCCCCCCTTACTCTTTCCTTTCCCTCTTCAACCTCGTCCGCTCCACAGCCTGTGTAAGATGCCCATTTGGATCGCTCTTACCCCCACGTAGCCATAAGCAAGGCTGGGTTTGGACAACACCGACAGATTTATCCACAACGTTGAGCAGTGATTGACGTTGTCCCGCACGAAATCGATCCCAACCTCCTTCCCCTTTTTACCTCCAGTCTTCCTCCTTCTGTTTTCTCATTCCCTTCTCCTTCTTGACACCTGTCTTTCTCTTCTCCCGCCGCCTCTCCTTTGCTCCACCACGTACCTGCCCGTAATGGTGGCTAGATGCCAAATGCCTGTGGAAGAAATAGAGCCTGGAAGATGCTGCTTTGAAATGAAGAAGGAAAGTGTGACGAGGAAAAACACGTACCATCACGAACGAAATCAATCATTAATCACGGACTCAATCGTGACGACATCAACAGGATATAGGAGCGGGTGTGCCAGATAGCTTCACGACAATGAACGCAGTCCCGAAGTTGTCCATGACGAGGGTGGCCGCAACAAAACAGAGATGAAGGCAATGATCATCACAATTGAGGGGACCACGTAACCAAAGAGGGGAGCGGCAACTTCGGAACGATCATATGCATGTGCGTCGCTCCACTACTCCCCAATATGTGTAAAATGAGAGTGAATCTTCCGCTAGAACATGGGAAGATACACCGCATTACTCACCCGCGCAACTCTAAACCACCTAACTGCCAAAACGAAGCCCCAAACGTGGAATCTGACGATGCCATCGTGCTCGCCATCCCCCCAAACCCCAGTATAAGCTTATATCCCTCCCGATTCCATCGGGAATTAGATGAGATCTTCGTTTTTAGCCCTCTCCCGCTCGTTATTGCTAGTATATCATGCAGCTCCTATTACTGATCCTAGCCAACTCACTACTCGAATGTAAAATCCGGTTCTACCATCAGATTCATCATGCCTCAAAACCCCGATTTCAAGCTTTACTTCGCCTGATTCTGTTAAGGAATGGGCGAGTGACGATCTTTTCCCTCCTGCCGTAGCTATTATCTGCCATCTCATCGTGCGGTACTTTCCCTCTGCAGCGCCAGAGCCAGCCACTAACTTCAATTTCTTACCCCGCCACTAGATTCGTCATTACCAAAAACATAGGAAACAAACCTTCATTCGCCCATTTCCATCGAGGAACGGGCGTGAAACACCTTCTTCCCCCCTCACCATTCCCGTTTCTTTCGTCTTCGTCATTTTTTCCGTTTTTCTCCTCCCCCGTCTTCTGTTTGACGTCAACCCATTTTTCCCTTCTTCGCTCCCTTTGCTTTCGACTTCCCCTGACCAGCATTGTCCCGCTAGCAGCCGGCCCAACAGGCTCGCGATCAGAAAGCAAAAGAAACTTTTGCCCTTTTGTTGTGAAAAATTTCTCATTCATGTTGAGCTCCTCTTCGGACCTCTATGCTCCCTTCCAACAGATGTGCTGCCCCAGCCAACTCCCCGCCAGACAATGTCTTTGCTTGTATCGGACAGGCCGCAAGGGCCTGCATCGAGGATCGAGGGGCAGAGGCAAAGTCCATGTTCCACCTCACGAAATAGGTAAAATAAAATAAAATAAAAATAAAAGTAGTGGTATTTCAGCTTGCGGCGCAAGCTCCCACTCACCCACCTTCAGTGGAGTTCCAGCTCAGGTCTGCATTTCAACAGTTCGCAGGTCTACCAACTGGGCTGGGCTAGCTGGTTCCATGCCCAAGCGTGGAATCAGCTGCAGGGGGACATGCCAATCTTTTCTTTACCATTCCAGTTTGAACAGATGTCCTGCAAGACCACCATGCAGGAATGGGCATGGGATATCATCATTGGACTAACCGATCCCAGGTAATCGGGACTGTAGTATTTCACACAACTGCATTATGTGGCGTTCGAACTCAGATCTGTATTTCCACAGTTCAAGGGTGTGCCACATGAGCTAAACCCGCAGATGCTGGTCCCACATGCCTGTTCAATAGTTCATGGGGGTCCCACTGAGCTAGGCCCGCCAGCAGCAGTTCCCACAGGCCTATTTTCAGCAGTTCGCGGGTGTACCAACTGATTTGGGTCCGCAGCTGTTGGTCCCACAGACCTTCTCACACCCAACCCTCTCACTTTTCACAACAGGCTGAGGTGAACAGGCGGTATATCCCCTGGTCATGGCTCCCCAGGCTTCCACCACCCCGCAGGTGCTGGTGCAGATCTTGCCGTAGTAGCAAATATTCAAATGAGAACTTTGAAGGCCGACGTGGGGGCGGGTTCCATCTCCCCTGCTGCTGGGATAGCCTGCTGCACAGCCAAAACTGCGGCAGCCTCCCACCGGTACCCCCTGGCCCCGCTGTAGCAAATCTTTAATTGAGAACTTTGCAGGCTGAAGTGGCCTGCTGCTGGGACAGCTTGGGCCGTGCAGCCAGCACTTAGGCAACCTTTTACCGGTGCCCCTTGGGCTCGCCCAGGCATAGTTCATCATCCTACGTGTCCCAGCGGGCACGCTCACACTAAGACATGTCACAGCGAACCGTGGTTGGCGGACGGTGTGCCCGCAGCGACCCCCGCCACCAAGGTTTCTTTCCTCCTCGTGGGCTAATTACCCACCGGTTCGCATGCACGTTGAACTCCCCGGTCGAAGTATCAAGACAGGTAGACAGAGGAATTTTACCAGCATCCAGGACACGCCGGAACCCAAGCGGGCCTGTCGAAAGAGGCGCGTGATTAAGGTCCTCGACTGCCATAACGGTCACCCGTGTCCGGCAAAGTAGTAGCCGAGCCAAACCCGGGTTCCTGACGTCGGTCTCGGACCCGGTTACTGGGTCAAAGATAACCGTAAAAATGAAAGTAAAATAATAAAAATCATAAAAATAAGAACACATGCGAGGAAACAAAAAAGTAAAGCGGTGAGGGGCCATACGTCCCGCTGGCCTGTGACGCCGTGCACACCCAGGTCGCGCATCGTTGCTCCTTGCCATCAATATCTCGCGCACTCTGCTCACCTGGGCAAGGACTCAACTCTCACCCACAAGTGCGCCGTCAACTTCGGACGAGGTCGCATCGGCGTGACTTACAAAAGACACGCCAAATACCCTTGTAAAGGTATTTGGTACGACAGTCCAGCTCCAGTAGTCTTCACAGTTTCGCCCCTGCTTCTCTTAGGTACGGGAAGCGATCTCTAAAATTTTGTTCCGTCAACCAATCTGAGTTGTTCGGGCGTCTGATATCCCTGATACGTAGAATTCCTCTATGAGGCTCTCTTGATTCATCTACGTGCGAATAGGCCAAGTTTATCATCCACTGAGAAAGGTTCCCCATTATCGTCTAGGATGAACGTGTTCACGAATAAAAGTTCTTCCAATACCTCTGTCTTTGACGAAGGCTCGGTGTGCTCTATTGGCTTCAACTTCCTCCACACATACAGGACTGCACTCCAAAACTTTGATTTTAGGCGTCGGTTGGCGAAGGAGTCCAACATGCTACAGCACCAAACATCGACGTGATTGCTTAAGTTACATTCCTTACTCAGGATATATTCACCCATAACAATCCAAAACTTGTCAGATGTGTCCGAGACGGCTTGAATTGGCCATCTGGCCAGCAAGGCCAAATTTTTTCATCGCGGGTCTAATATGCCCAGACGGCCTTCATCCCTGGGAAAGGTCACTACCTCCCAGGCTACTTTAGTCAGGTAACCTTGATCTTCTGTTGTTGTTGGTTTCCACACTAGCTTCCTTACCTTGGCTTTGAAGGCAGCGTAGGCCTTGTCTCCCAATAAATGAAATGTTAGGACAAACCAAAAGGTTTGAGAAAGCAACTACAGTTAAGAGGAGGGATCTTCTGAAGAATGAAGAGAGATAAGGACGGTTCCACTTGGCGATGCATAACATTACCTTTTCTTCGAATAGTTGGTCTTAAAACTTCAAGCAATCCGTGATGGCTACTTGGATGCCCAAAAACTGTTCAGATGAGTCCCCTGGATACCCCAGTCAACACACAGTTGGTGAAGGGGGGGGGTAATAAATAAAAGGATTTAGACCAATTCACTGAGGCTTCAGATAATTCGCAGTAGGTAGCTAGGACGTTCTGTACCTCGGCAAGCACTCGTGGGTTGTTTTCAGCGCAGACCATGAGGCCGTCCGCTATGGCTCCTACTTTCCGCCCAAGTCCCCTGTCTATCTTGAGTCCTAAAATATGTGGGTTGTGCCTGAAGTTATCCAACAGGACTTCAAGATGGACTACGAAGAGCAAAGGGGTCAGCAGGCGCCCCTGACGTAGTGACTGAGTGAGGCAGAATGAGTTTGATCTATTGCCATTAACCATAACCGTAGTGGACGCTCTGGAGTACATTGCGTGCACCCAAAAGCAAATGTTCGGACCAAAACGCATGTGTCTTAGGGTGGTTTGAACAAAGGTTCATCCCACCTTATCATAGGTTTTCTCCATTTCAAGGAGGATAACTCCGATGTCTCTTTTATCCTTCACTATAATCTCGATGCCCTGCAAGGTAGTGACAATGTTATCATGGATTGACCTTCCTTTCACGAATGCCCAATGTTCCTGGCCGGTTAGAAAAGGTAGGTATCTAGCCAGTCTTAGTGCAATAGCCTTAGCTAATAACTTATAGGCGGCAGTCAACAACAAGATTGGTCGCCGGTTCTGTATATCCTTTTTGCTGCCTTTTTTGTATAGCATAGAAATTACACCTACCATAGAGCTAGGAAGGGGTTGTCCCACTAGAACATTATTGAATAACTTCGTAAGGATTGGGACGAAAAAGTCCTAGAATGATAAAATGAACTCTACCGGTAGCCCATTCGGTCCCGGATTTTTACCTTTAGCCATCGCATGAGCCGCCACTTTAAGTTCCTCGAAGGAGAGAGACCTATCCAGATCAAAGGCAACATGCAGTGAAAGGTATTTATAAGAGAAGTTCCAAAAATTGAAAAAGACCCTTAAGTCAGTTTCTGGGGAGTCAAACGGTCGACGGGTGGTAAGAAAAGCACTAAAGTAATCTTTGGCATATTGACACATTTGGATAGAGGTTTCAGCGATAGATGCAGTTAGCGAGAAGGGGTGTTCAAGTTCCCCCATAAGGGGTTTAGCTATCGACTTTTTCAAAGCTTGGAATGATTCTTTTGTCATTATGTTAGAGTGAGTCATGCCTTTGATCTGCAACCACTCTTTACGTTGTTCCTCGACTTTGATTTCTTGGATTTTCAAATTTTGCAGAGCTTTACTCCATTTCTGCAACCAGTACCGATCCGACATTGGGTGGCCACCCAGACGACTCTCTGCCAGTGCCACGTCGGAATGCCACTGCTTGATTTGTTTATTCAGTTTCCCACTTTTGAGTCTCGAATAAGTGTTGCAAGCTTCTTGCAGTGCTTCCATTACACCATTATACCAAAGTTGGGGACGTTTGCAAAGGTGAGATGTTTTTTTCCAGTTTTTTATAATCCTATTTAACTAGTCTTTCAACGGGGGATCTTCCAAGCAGATGACGTTTAGTCTAAAGAGACCGGGGCCTTTTTCTGGATCCCCCTCCAGTTGGGTCTCAAAGATAATAGGGCGGTGATCAGACAGGGGAGAGATTCCAACTTTAGCATCGAGGCAATTGTCCCAAGGGACACCTCTCAATATAGCATAGTCCAAACGTCGGGCAGATGCAGCCCCTTGCATCGAACCAAACAAGGTGTCACCGGATGAATCTGGCTTTAAAATTCTAAGAACATCAACTAGGTCGTTGGTCTCAATCAGTTCATGTAAGAGGCATGAATCCTGTCTCATTGGCGTAACTCCGAACGAATCGAGCCATGGGTTGAAGATTGTATTCCAGTCTACCCTCAGGATTAGAATGTGGGTATTAGGTAAGATCTCAAGAAGTTCTACTATAAATTGAGTGCGCTCCCTGTAACAGACCGACACATATAGCGACATGAAAGTCTATGGTTCAGAGTCGAATTCAATCTTAACCCAACACCAGCGACCTCAGACATCGAACGCAGAGCCAATTATTTCTATCAAAGAATCCTGATGGAAAAGGATGGACATGCCTCCTCTGGTTCCCATTGTTGGAGTCCACAGTTGAAAACATGTCCACCATTGTCGCATCTTGCTCAGTTTTTCTTCATCGAGTTTTGTTTCTTGAAGGAGGAGGATTTTGACCTCGTTTTCAAACATCCACGTCCTTAAACGAGTTCTCTTATGTATGTTGTTGGTGTCACCTAATCCATGAATATTCCATGTGGCGAAGAACAATTTATTTTGCCCTGCAGTTCAGTTGAGGTGAAAACAGGATGTTCTTATTGGAGGATTGCATCCGACAACGTCCAAGGGTGGAAGTATTCACATTGTCTATCATGTGAATGTCTTTCATAACTGAGTTCTCATGATTGGCCAATTGAGCCAAAGGGATGTAGGAGATATCAAGTTCCTTGAGTTGATCCTTGCTCAGAGACCGTGCGTCCATGAAGGCATAAAAGAGAGTCAACTTTCGTCTTGTGATGTTTAATAGTATGTGGCGAGTGAGTTTCAAACCTGAAATCACTCGGCTACAAAATTTGTTCTGAATTATCTCTTTAGCAGTGAGAGCACCCGATTGTTTTAAGGGGTCATCTGTAGAGATAGTAATTGAGAATGATTTACGTCCTTCGTCATCCTCGAAGATCAAGGCCATCGGACCTTGATTCGATGGAACGCAGAAAATCGATAACAGGTATTTGAAGATTGAATCTCCTTTGTCTAGCATCGTTACTCCAGGGTCATCACTCAGAGCCAGAGTTTTAGGAAAGGCATCAGCTTCACCGTTTGAGGTCAAGGCTGGTTCATCATGTCCATGGTCTGCTTCTAAACCATCGGAGGAGTTGCAACGTGTGTGCTGCTCTCATTCCGGCTCAAGCCTTTTAGCGTGTTTGAAAAACTTTTTTCGCTTGCTCTCTTTAGGTGGGACTGAGAGAGCGTGAACTCCGACAAGGTAAGTGTCAGGGGATTACTCTCAGTCAAGGTCCCCACCTCCACTGCATCTTCGTTCAGATCGGCATTCTTACCTGTTACGATTTCTAACTCAACGACATTGTCTCCCCCGGATTTGCGCATGTCTATGAGGACTTTTGGGACAACCTTTTCCACCAGATCATCTGCATCCGATGGGATCTTAGTTCTACCCATTGCGCGCCAGGCCTGGGCCGGGTGTGGAGCGGCATCTTATAATTTACTAGTGAAATAAGTGGTGTAGGAGGGGCTCGGAGGAAAGGAATAAAAATCCTCACTCCTACGCTGAGAATTCCGACTGTCCCGTGTCGTTCCTGAGGCAGGTTTTTTTCGTGGATGTCGCCAACGGCGATCCTGAAGTTGACCTTCGTCTCTTGTGTGCTCTCGATTTCTGGTTTGATTTTGGCCTTCTTCCCCCACCAGCACCCAATTTTAAGTCTGGTTCCTACATTCCTCGTCCAAGTGAAACCACCAACGGCAGCGGGAGCAGTAAGGGGTGGATGCGTTTACAACATCCACAATGACTGTTTGCTACTCTGAAAACTCTATTGTGAAGGTGGGATGGAAGGAGAAACGTGCAGAGGATTCCAAGTCGAAACAGACATTAGCAATCGAGGGTTCATCCTTGTCAAGTTGGTAGTTGTGCATTTTGAGAATTTTCCTAACTAAATTCTCAATTTGAAATCGGAGGTGAAAGATAGCCATGACTGGGACATTTAGACAGCGAATCAAAAAAAAAATAGTATTTCATAGTTCCTTGAGTTGTTCCATTTCATTTGGTGGAAGGTACGGGCAAAAGTTGACACGGTAAGTCTCGTTCTCGAAGTCGATCTTGTCGTATACTACGCTTTTCACCCAGTCTGCATGTTGCTTATAACCTATGATATAGGTTGTTAAGTTTCTGCCTTCGTGGATGAAACAACCATTCTTGTAATCATTTTGTAATAGGCCCGCTTTAACCCAGGCCGCCTCATACACTCTCACCATTTATTTCTTAACTTAAACAACCAGACTCGTTTTCGAAAAGCAATAGTATTGCTCGTCCCCTTAACCATTCATGATCCTGGATCCTTCTAATCTGCGGATCAACTTTCAAACGGGAATGGTAAGGGCCATGGTCGACATTGCCATGATGGAGACCTTCTGGCAGTCGGCTATCAAAAAAGCAAGTCTCCAGCATACCCCTGACTCGCTCCATGAAATCCTGGTCTGTGGGCGGATGCACAGGAGGGTCCGTTCCAGCATTGTCATCGATAATTATGAAACAAGGTGAGCAAATAAGGAAGACAATTGGCAGAAAGGCCGAAGTGGTGGAAACCTCAACGAAAAAGATCTCTTAGAACAGTTATACCATTCACCACCGGAAATGGGACCTGGAAGGTGAGGAAGCAGAGGTTATAACGTCAAAAATGGGAAAATTTCCTTCTTCAGCCCCGGCATGAGTTCGCCAGGCAGAATTGTCGGCGCAGCTTGATCAGCTCCGAAACAGTGGCAGCATGTCGGAGTCCTCTTGTATAGGTATACTAGACAAAGCTCGAGTATACGGAGACATGATACTCGTCCACTCGCTACTCACGAGTGGGGACATCACCTGCGCGGCGGCGCGAGTATAAGCATAAAAATGGCAAAGATTCCTTCTTCGGGCCGACGTGAGCTCGCCAAGCAGAATTGTCAGCGCCGCTTGATCAGCTTCGAAGTAGTGGCAGCATGGGAAGACAGGACACGCGCCCACTCGCTACTCACGAGTGGGAACACCACCTGCGTGATGGCGCGAGTATGACCTGCTGCAAGAAAGCGTGGAAAGCCGCTTGGTCGATAGCGTTTCCGGTGTAGGTGACAACAAGAAAGCATAGCAGTAATTCGGGTTACGACGCCGAAGAGTAGAATTAGCACTAAAAATTAGCGCTAATCCTGCTCCCTCCGCCCGTCTCTGGATCCTACGCCAATTTTCATTCGCGTTGCAGACCAAATTTTGCAGTGTCTCTTCTTGCTGTTTTTGTTTTTTAACTACGGACGTTGCTCGTTCCTGAGCTGTTTTTTAGGAACTCAACTGAGTGTCGTTCTCCTTTTCTTTGTTTTTTTTTCCCCCCTAAAGTGCTCCGTATATATTGCATAAAACAGGGAGGAGGTCGGGGACCTCACAATTCAACCCGGAGTTATCCTGGCAGCCTGAACCAGTTTCGCTTACGAACCAAGAAAAATCAGGCTCGAAGACCCATCCTTGCTCAAAACTTATTAACCTATCAGAACCTAACAACAAAGCCAAGACCAAAAAAAAAAAAAAAAAAAAAAAAAAAAAAAAAAAAAAAAAAAAAAAAAAAGTTGGAAACCGGGTCCCGCGTCCCATATTAGAATAAGAAACCTGACATTTGAGGAAAGTATTTTCCAAGTATCCTATCATCCCTTTATAGTTCTACCAAACCTAAGCACTATCAACCAACTTTAACTAGGATTCCTATGAACTGCTGCGTTGGCCTAAAAACCCGGTCAATTACTCCGACCTTTTTTTTCCAATCCCAACAGTACCCATAATATTAGGCCTAAGACGGTCCAATATGAACCAGCGTAGTACCACATATTTTGTCTGAGAGCAGCCAAACCCCAGAAGGGGTTTTCTTTTCATTCATCATCTTTCAGTAACCACGAAGGAAAATGAAGCACGCCACCCGGTTTGAAGAGAACCAACTGTGCATTCCCACCCCAAGTTCTAGAGAACCACCCAACAGGTCTGCCATCCGTTTTCCTTCGAGTTCATTTCCTCCAGTCGACAATTATAGTGTGCCTGATTTCTGCCTTAACTTTGTTGATGATAGACTTTAGCGAGAGGTGAGAATTTCTAAGGACCTGATCATTACGATCAGCCCAAATAACCCCCAAAACAATACCTCTCACTACCTGGGCAACATACCCTCACCCCACTGATGCAGGCATACCACCTGGTAGGATTCCTTGTAAGATCCAACTATCATTCCATGGAAAGATGTCCTTCGTAATCTATTTCCAACAATGTTTCCACCAGGTCTATACTCTTCGTGAGAGAGGGCAAGCCAACCACAGATGACTTCTGGTTTCCCATGCCCAATTGCAGCGAGTGCATGTGGTAGTGATCTCCATGCCTCTTAGGTGTAGCCACATTGCTGAAGCTGTAACCAACAATGTGTACAGGGCTAAAATGCTAGCCTGTTTCTGTGATAGTAATGCGTTCAATTGTTTCCAATGGGTCTGCAGGTCTTTCCTGGCTATTTCAGGTAAGGATTGGTCCTTCCTTCTATTCATTATTATATCCACAGGTTTCTTCTTGCTCTTCTGTCGAAGGAGATCCACTGCTTTTTTGGCAGTATATCCACTTAGTCCTATGTACTTGCCAGTCTTCCGGTCGGTTCAGCCAACAGCGCACGGATTCAAGGCCATATCAAGTAGGGTTTTCTCTTTGGCCACCAGTCTGACCACTGAGAGACCTTCTGACACGTTATCTGCATTTCTCCCAGAAGACCCACCCTTGGCTGAGACTTCAGTGACTATCTGGACAGTGTCTTCCAGAGATGCTACAACTCTCTTTTCCTTGAAACACAGTAGTCTAGTAAAGGGAGTAGTTGTTGTTTCTATCCAAACCTCTACTTGATAACCTCCCCCAGCTTCAGGCCCCAACAAATTTCAATATTCTTGTAGTTGTTGCTGCTGCTCTTGCTGACACTGATGATGATGTTGTAGCATGCTTTGCAGCGGTTGTTGCTGGTGTGTGCTCATCGACTTAAGCCAACGACTACCAGACCCCTGTCCGTAAAGTAGCGGGGTCCAATTCGGAGGGAGCGCATTCTGAATTTCAGTTAAATGTTATTCTACATTGCGCAAATACCGGACCTGGTTTCGAATGGTTGCCTCTGACGTCCAGTCTTTGAGTTCTATATCCTATAAGTCCACGATGCGAACTATACCACGTTCCACCCATGCCTCCCAAAACAGCCTGGGGACTCGTGCGCCAAGAAGGCGGAGTCTTTCGGTCTACACAAAAGAGCATTTTCAAATATGGGTTGTGCAAGGACTTCTTCCAAAGATTCGGGATGTACCAAATTATCAGGCAGGACCCTAGACCAAGCATATAAAATGTCCCTAAAAAACTTAAACTTTGGACGTTTATGGCTATATGATTTAATAAACAGGCAGATCCAGATATCTATAGGTTTGCTCAGGTTCCATTCTTCACTAAGTATGTACTCTGCCAACCAGATCCAAGCATGTTTGTTGTCTACTAGAATTGCTTTAATTGGCCATTTTGCCAAGAGTCGATGTTTTGCCATTTTTTATCTAATATCCCAAACCCTCCTTCATCTCTGGGGAAAGACACCGATTCCTAGGCTACCTTGGATAGGAATCCATCTTCCTCCGTTGCCTCTAGTTTCCAAAGGAATTTGGAGGCCCTGTTCCTTATCTTCTTGTAAGCACGGTCCCCCAACCGATGGACTTGGAGCGGATACCAGAGGATAGAGAAGGCTGAGGAGGTAAGCACCAAGGCATGGCCAAGTACAGACAAATGCCGCGTATAGTCCCATTTACCAATTCTTTGACACACTTTCTCCACCAAAAGTTGGTCTTGCAAGTCCGAGTTATCTAAGAATGATACTTGAACCCCCAAGTAGCGGTCAGAGGTCTCCACGGGTATACGCCTCATACCCCATTCTACTTGAAGTTGGAATTGCGCAGGCAAGAAAAACACGGACTTGCTCAAATTTATAGAGGTATCCGATAGTATTGAATAATCATTTAAGATATTACAAATACCCAGCAGCGAAGCTTTCTCATTCAGACACGTTATCGTCAGATCATCCGCCAAGGCCCCCTCTTTCCATTGATAGTTATTATGGAGTTCCGGTCCGGTAATCAGATTACTATGTCTTATGTTGTCCAACAAAATTTCAAGGTGTAGCACAAAGAGTAAGGGGGCTAAAGGGCACCCTTGCCTCAACGAGCGGGACAAATTGAATTCTTGGGACGGATAATTGTTCACCATCACCATCGCTGTAGAGATTGAGTACATCACTAAGACCCATCTACATAAATTCGAGTCAAACCCTAGGTGTGTTAGTGTTGTACCCACAAAGGTCCAACCCACCTTGTCATAGGCCTTCTCCATATCAGTAAGGAGAATGAATGCATTTCGGTTCTCCTGGGCTATTACTTCAAGTGTCTGAATGGTGGCAGTTATATTATCCATTATTGATCTGTGTTTTACAAATGATCCCTGCTCTGACCCTACTAAATCAGGTAAGTATTTGGACAGACGCAGAGCGAAGACTTTAGCTAGAATTTTGTATGATACATTCAATAGGGAGATTGACCTCCAATTTCTTATGTCTAGCTTTTCACATTTTTTGTAGATCAAAGTAATAATCTCTTTTTGCATTCTTTTGGATAGGGACCCCCCAATTAGTACACCGTTATAAACTTTCACTAGGGCTGGACCAAGTACATCCCACAGGGCCAGATAAGCTTCCACAGAGGCAAACCATCCGACCCTGAGCATTTCCCATATGTCATTTGTTCGGTAGCCTGTCTAAGCTCCTCCAATGTGCAGGGTCGGTTTAGATCCAGTTTTCCTGCCATTAGTCGTTGAGCTTTGGATTTAAACCAAAATGAAGATGTTACTCTCAAGTCTGTTTGAAAGGAGTCGTTTGGATGTCTAGTAGTTAAAATATCTTCAAAGTACAGTTGGGCATATTGGCTCATGCCCACAGGGTTCAATTTCTCCGGTGCCGGATTTGAAAAGGGATGTGAGAGTTTTCGAATCAAAGGTTTGGTTTTTCTGAGGAGCAGTCTGCAAAAGATGTTCCCGTTGAGTCTGTCATTTGTAATGATTCCTTTTTGGTAGAGTCATGCTTTCCACTTTTCCTGTTGCGCTATTTCCAGGCCATCGAGCTCGGTGGACGCTCTTTTCCTTACTGCAGTCCAGTAGGCATATGAGATTTGGTGTTCTCCAAATTTATTATCTGCCTGTTTGATCTTATCAATCATTTTTTGTTCCTTCTGCTTTTCTTCCACTGCCTTAATCCTTAAGAATACCTTAAAATAATTTTTCGTGATATTTAGTCTCGTTTCAAACC
The DNA here is from genome assembly GCA_003427395.1 of Chara braunii. Taxonomy (NCBI): domain Eukaryota; kingdom Viridiplantae; phylum Streptophyta; class Charophyceae; order Charales; family Characeae; genus Chara; species Chara braunii. The sequence goes on from BFEA01000048.1 coordinate 4,276,773, forward strand.
AAGATTCCGTATCTGGAAAAAGGGACCGTGCTTCTTGCCACTTTTTCCAATGTCGGTCTGCCCATTCTAACAGTTTTTCATCTCTCAGATGTTCGGTGTTAAGGCGGAATGGAGTTTTCCCCGCATTAGATGGGTTATAATGCGGGGTTATGAGTGTTCAGTTCCGCTATAACAGGATAGTGGTCTGACATAGAAGTGGTACCGATTTCTACTCTTAGGCATCTATCCCAGAGTGCTCCTCTGACCATAAAAAAATCAAATTTACACCTAACCGGTGGGACTTGTGATCCATGCCAGGTATGCTCTTGCACATCCGGGTGGAATGTTCTGTAGGCATTTATCAACTGCTGCGATTCGATGATAGCATGTAGTAGGCGTCCATCTGTTCGGATTGGTTCCAATTTTGATGAATTGAGCCTAGGGTTAAGACTGTGTTCCAGTCTGCAACAAGTTGGGGCTATATGGTAGGACAGCGGAAAGTTCCGCCAGAAAGGGTATTCTTTCGTTATAAATAGCAGGTACGTAAATGAACATTACTGTCCACAATTCCCCAAAGAGTTCAAATTGGACCCACATCCAACGCCCCCACAGATCAGACATGGAGTCCGTGACGCAGATCTCAAGGTCTCTGTGAAATAAAATACCGACCCCACCTCTGGTACCACGTGCGGGTGACCAGAACTGTGGACCACTCCACCACTTGTTCCCGAGGATTCTTTGTTCGTCCAACTTAGTTTCCTGAAGACACATATGTGTATTTTCTTCTCATGCATCCAAGTTTTAAGTTTTTCCCTCTTTGGTTAGTGAACGAATCAGACCTGCTGCCGACAACGCGGTAAGATTCTTCCGTTGATTTCCTCTCTTTACCGAAGATTCCCTACTGGAGTCATGACTGAAACTGGAGATGGAGTCCTCTGTCCCTTCTCTTGACCCTGTTTTCATCATGATACGAGATCTCTTCAGAGGGGAGGAGCCGGGGCCTTTCGTGATCGAAGCTTCAGTTTCCTTTAGATCCTCCCAGGTTCTGGATGCGTCCGCATCCGCTGAGTCGATGTTGATTTTGTTTACCGGACTTTTTTGCGCATCCTTCATTACCTTGTCTGAATTTTTCGACTTTTCAGACGATCCCAAATTCGATGGTGCAGTTTTTTTTTGTCGGGCTTTTTGTCATGTCGAAGGCTCGCTCGGATGTTAATTCTTCCCTAATTTACTGGTGGAGCTTTTCTCCTTCGCTTTCCCTTTCAGATCTTAGTTGTTGGGCTTCCTTGGATCTATTTTTATGACCGACGTTCCCGTTGCTGATTCTGCCCTATTCCCCCGACATTTCCACCTACTCTTTTTCGGTACCTATTTCACCCAAATGTCGGTGCAGACTGACCCAGTGGTACAAATCCAGAGAAAGGGGGGGAGGGGGAGAGGTTCCTTTGTTGAAGGATCCGCAAAGGGGTTTGATTCCCTCGCCAAGCAACAGGAATCTGTCTTAGTGTGATAATGCATGCGGCATGTGTTACACCAGGGAGTGGCAGCTAATATAACCTCAACATGGTACTCCCCTTTTTTGGAAATTCCCACGATTAATTCTTCTTGACCTGCAATTTGCCCAAGGGATCTAGATCGAAACGAACATTCCCCAATTCTGGCTCATCAGTAAATTCTTCGAAAGGGTGAAGTTTAATTACTTTCCCAAAATTTCGTTCCACTACGATGTGGAGCGCAACCATTAGCTGCATCGGAACATTCAGACACCGGATACAAAAGATTTTCGATTTTCCCGTGGTTTTGAAGAATTTCATTTCCGCTAGATCCATCCACGACAAAAAGGATACATCATATGACCGGCCTTTCAACTCAAACGAAACTCCCCCTTCTTGCCTCAACCATTCGGTGATCTCCTTTGTACTGGCCACGTATGTGGCCAGATTCTTTCCCTCATTTTGATGGCGGCCACGTTTTGTGTCCAGATCAATGTCACCATCATCATACCAGGAGTTTTCATATACTCGCACTAGTTGCTTTTTGATATCATTCGATAGGTTTCCCGCATCCTGATGATATTGGATGGTGACTGCGTGGTGTCTGAGCCATCGGGTTTGAGCATCAGAGAAATCCTCATCCAAATCCAAGCGAGCAAAATCCTCTCCTAGTTTCGTAGTACCAATACACAGACCGGACGGGAGAAGACCATCGTGAAAGCAGGCGTCCAAAAGTTCCTTGATATATGCCTTCTCCCCGTCTGCATAATTTCTTTTCGTTGTCTGATCCGGGATGGTATCCCCGACAACGTGTAAGTTGGGAAGATTCGGTTCCATCTCTGGTTCCTTCCGGTAAGGTGATGTAATTAACAAGCAAATACCGCGGCAATTTGTTGATCTCTAACAGATATCCGTATATCGGCATAATAAACTTATATGAGGCCTCAATAGATATAGAGCAAGAACATATGAATTTCTATTGCACAAATGCACGATAACGCAATTTTGTCGACCTTCTGTCTTATCGATAAGGCAGTAGCTTACCCACGATCTTGGACGCAGCAGTCGCCCTCGTAGGGTAGGCTGTTCTTCTTCTGTCAGACATGCGTCGTGTGACAAGTGCCCGGGCGAACATACTCCGAGCCCCCCTGAGAGAGACTTACACCCCGCTCACACTTGAGCAGTTGCTTCCCCGGAAGGGGTCAGGGTGGGGCTCTCCTGACCATCATAGTCTAGCTGTGGTGGGCGGGGGGCGTCCCAGTTACCTGGGAAATGACGAAACGACACCGTAGCATGGTGACGACAGCTAATTCGAGCGGCGCTAGCTAGCGCCAGCCGAAATAGCGCTCGGAGTTCCGCCACACCACTCTCCCCATTCCTTTTCTTTGTTCCAGATGTGCCCAATCTGCCAAACGCCTTTCTGTAGCCATCTCCTGGCGAAGCAGCCAGATCTGTTAGCTGCCGAGAAATGTTGGCCAGATGGGTGTAGGGTGGATGGGTTCTCAAACAGACTACTGTCATCACCCGAATAGAACTCCTGGTGAAAGTTGCTGCAGGAGGTTTTGCAGTGGATTGAAGGATCTTTGCCCAGCCTTCGAGGATTGGGCCCCAGGTCCAGGATTTGACATTTTAAAGGGAAGAGGGGAGGATAAGCAGAGCCTGCCATACCGCGTCAGGATCTGAGTGATCCCATTCGTGGGGCAGGGCTGCCTGAGCTAACCTTATCCATAGTTGAGCCTGTACCGAGGTAAAGAAGCTGCACTGGCCATTTGGCCACTGGGGCTGCATTCTGCACGTCAGGGTACAGGATCCCTAGCTAGGCCCCCCTTGCTGTTTTTCCGTCCATTTCTGACAACTCGCTGACATGTAAAACTCTGTTGAGTGGTGTGGGGACCACCACCTCACCAAAAAACGTGTTTGGTGTTCGGTGAGGGGTGCGAGTCCCAAAGTTGTTTGGTGTACCAACCCGAGTCCCTCTCCAGCCTCTGGTGCACACTACTGGCAGCGAGCCCGCGCCCTGGCGGTACGTCAGTTGTGATCAGAGTCGCACTCCTCGGCCCAGGTCCCACTACCGGTAGCAGCGTCGAGTTTCAGGACGTGTCTGTGGATATGTGCAGAAATCGCGTTGAGCTTTCTCAACCGCACATATCCACGAACGCCTCCAGATTCAGGCGTTGAGGAAGGAAATTCAACCCTGCTAGTGGGACCTGGCCCCTGGAGCCTCTGGGCCGCCTTCCGCATCAGCTGTCCTTGGTCGGGCGGGACGTGGCCCCTGGAGACTCCGGAGGGCCGCCTTCCGCATCAGCTGTCCTCGGTCGGTTGTTGTGATTGAAGGGGTTTTGCCACACCACTCACAAAACGCAAAATACATCGAGTGCATGCATCTTCCTTCGCTACGTGGAGAGAGACATCCGTTACGATCTAGGAATAGTAACGGATGCATCTGGTCACCGCCTGCGTGCAGATGCACTCGTCGTAACTTTTTTTCGTTCCACGTCACGACTACAGTAGAGTGTGGCGACGGGAAGAGAGAAAGGGGGGATGTTCCTCGCGCATCATGTGCGCGGGTGGGGAATACACACAGAGAGAGGGGGTGTTCATTGCGCATCATGTGCGCAGGAGACGGGGGGGGCGCTCCTCGCGCATCATGTGCGGCGGCGGTGCGGCGGTGGGGCGGCGGGAGTGTTCCCCCCGACTAACACCCGCGGGGGAAAGACAGGTGGGGGGTGATCCTCCACGTGGGCGGGAAAGAGCCGTTAGATGACAAGTGGAAACATCTCATACGTGCTTCTGCTGTGGCTTTCCTGGATTGCAGCAGTTACGAGGCTTAGGCCACGTGGCACGTTTCCAAGCTGTCGAGACTTTCGAGGATGATGGGCGTGATCGGAGCATTCCGTGTTCAAGTCCATCGAAATATGGAACCCGGGGTGGGGTAGCGATGCGCCCTCCCCTCTCCCTCGCTCTCTTTTGTGCTCTCTCTGACGATACCCTGCCTGCTGCTCCCACCACACCCTCGCCTAGTGCTGGCTGCTGGTGCATCCTCAGCTCACCCATCCCGTGCACGTGCACCTGCTTGGTCGTT
>BFEA01000048.1:4289230-4316798 GCA_003427395.1 Chara braunii
AAGATTGGATGGGAAGTGCTGTCATCGGTACAGGATGTAAGAGTTGATGTCAACAGATGAACAAAGATTGGATCGGAACTGCTGTCATCGGTACAGGATGTAAGAGTTGATGTCAACAGATGAACGAAGATTGGATCGGAAGTGCTGTCATCGGTATAGGTTGATGTCAACAGATGAACGAAGATGGGATGGGAACTGCTGTCATCGATACCGGGTATCCTGGGGACGTATCGACGAATGCAGCCGGGCGGAGAAGGGACCGCATACGGGCTCTCGATTTGGGATCCTCAGAGACTTTACGCGAGAATTCTCTCAATCAAACAAAAGAACGCTCTTGCGCCTTCGGGCCGCCTTGACTTTGGGACCAGCGGGGGGGACCACTCGGCGATGTCTGACAAGCCCTTCCCACCCTGTGTTTCCTCAACAAAGGTTGTTTTCGTCGATAGTTATTGAGCCGCGGCCAAGGAGGGGGTTTGCAGTTCTGCAGTTGAAGTTTTGAGCCTGTGATCTTGTGCACCATAACTGGGGTAAGGGTGTATTCCTTATTCCCTCGATGGAGAGCGCTGTTGGTCTCACCACTGCTCTCTTTCTCTCGTCTGTGTGAAGTGTGCCGTCTGAGGCTCTTCTATCTGGCTGCCCCTTTAGAGAGCTGCACTCACTGGCTTCAGGATTCGGCCAGTCCAAAGCAACACCTGTGTGGCAATTAACAACACTCGTGGTGACGCTCGGCACTCGCAGTTCTAGCCCTAGAAAAAAAAAAAGCAGCAGCAGAAGAAGAAAGTGCTTCTAGCTTAAAAAAGAAAAAAAGAAAAAGAAAAAAAAACTTGCTTCTGACCGGTTGTCAGTTGTTGCCAGACTGGGCGGCCAGTTCGAGCCGGTATCCGTAAAGTTGGAGGCGGCGGCTGATCGTATCCGTAAAGTTGGAGGCGGCGGCTGATCCGACGGCTGTGATTGATCAACTTTTTTTTTTCTTTTTTCTTTTTTTTAGGGGTAACCATAACCCCTAAAACTATTCCATTCATCTGATTCCATCATGATTCGAACTCGTGCTCTGCTTACTAACAGTTTACATGTGTGATGCGTAGCCCAAGGCCGCATGCTCTGCATGCGCTACTACGTAGCACACGGCCACATGCTCTGCATGCGCTACTATGGTGGACAGATTCGACTGAACCGTTAAAACCGCCAGTCTGTCCGAGCTTGTTTTTTGTAAGACGCGGATTTCCCCTGCGCACCAAGCTTTGTCGAAACGCCAGCGTGGTCGTTTTCCTTTTCTTTTGGCCGGCGCCGGCGCCGCCAGCCGTGGACTGTCTGGTTGCCTGGAGCTTGCAGATCTTTCGGGGAGAGCCTGTCGTTGTCCTCAAGCTGCCTGCGGTCATGGAGTGGTGGTTTGAGGACGCCAAGAACTCGTGAGTGAAATTTCGCCTTTGCTCAGCAGGACATTTCAGGTCAGTTGTTAGTGGCATTCCTGGCAGGACATGAAAAATGCATGAAGTTTGCAGCAGCGATAGTGCTATAGGCATCATAGTCTTGAATGCCTATACATATGCCTATAGCAAAGCTTTCCTGAAATCATCTGCTTGTGGCGCGCAGATGTAGTGACACCGAGAGCATCTATATTTGTGGTTTACGTGACCTTTTTCATGATGTTTACGTCACATTTACCTAACATTTTTGAGATGTTTATGTGAACATGTTCACGTGCCATTCACGTGACATTTTCCGGTGATGTCTACGTGATGTTTACGTGAACGTGTTCACGTGATGTTTACGTGAACGTGTTCACGTGACGTTTACGTGACGTTCGCCTGACGTTTCGGTTATTAGGCCCCGGTCGGGAATTTCTTGTCCGTCGTGCTCCTTGGTCATTCTTTATTGTCGGTGTCAGTGCAATTCTTGCACAGGCAAATTGCCGTGTGCCAGTTTTACAAAATTTTGTTAGTGTTTGTGTTCCATGTGTTTTGCCGAGAGGTGGACGGTACGTTGGTGTGCAAGTGTTTCTTTTTTTTTTTGCGTTTTCTTTCCCTTTCCTTCGCACTCAAGTACGAGGGAGTCGCTGTATTCTTTTCATACAGACATTATTTCATTTGCTTTCGCAGCACACAAGCTCTTGCATCTTTGTTTTGTTTTGTTTTGTTTTCATAGCAACGTATCTGATCTCCATTTGGACCACAATTCGTCAAGCTAGTCCGTTCCACTGTGCAAGTACTCTGTCGCTCACTTAGGCCGTGCCTTTCTTTCTTGTCGATGTTAACTTTTTCAGAGCAGTGTATCTGATCTCCATTGCGACCAGTGCCTTGTTGACTTCAACTTTTTCAGAGCAGTGTATCTGATCTCCATTGCGACCATATTCTGTCAATTTTCATAGCAGTGTATCTGACCTCCATTGCGACCAGTGCCTGCCTTTCTTGTTGACTTTTAACTTTTTCAGAGCAGTGTATCTGACCTCCATTGCGACCACATTCCATCAAGCTTGTCCATTCCACAGTGCAAGTACAGGGGGACTCAGGCAGGTAGTGCCTGCTTTTCTTGTTGACCTTTTCTCTTTCACAGCAGTGTATCTGACCACCATTGCGACCACATTCCGTCGAAGCTTTGTCCGTTCCACCCTGCGAGTACACACACTGTCACTCCCTTTGGCAGTGCCTGCCTTTGCCCCGTCAATGACTGCTGCATGTTTCGATGTTCGCACCCTTTCGTTCCAGGCTGAGGGGAGGTTCTCTCTGTGTTTTGAACTGTTTTCATAATAAGCACAACATCCCATCACAGATTTTCGCTCAGGGCATCCTCACACTAGGACTCTCCTGGATGTGTACGACTGTTTTGCCAACCTCGCCTGGATGGACCTGGCCGTAAGTACATCCACAGAGAAGTTGAAAACCTTGCCTGGATGCACCTGACCACAATTACGTCCACAGAGAAGTCTAAAAAGTCGTAGTGTCCGTATGCCGTCAGACATTTTGTAGCCAATGTGTACATCACCAACAATACTACAAAATTCAGACTGAGCTCTTTTTTCTTTTCTTTTTCATTTTTCCCTTGCCTTCTTTTCGTTCTCTTTCTTTTCTTTCTTAGAAAGGCCACGGCTTTTGGATATTCTCATCGCTCATCGAACTGAACGGTCCTGAGTAACTCACAGAAGCGTTCAATTTCATTCATCCAGACGATCTGGAACCGAAGCCGGGGCTGTATTTCAACAGCTCATGGGTGTACCAACAGAGTTTTTAACTTTTAACTGTCCTAGGTCCGTTCGACCGTTGGTTCAAACTGTGAGTTTGACTGACTGAAGAAAACCCATTTCATAGTCGCTGGCCCCATTCGGGACAAGACTTCGAAAGTCCACAAAGTGCCAACGGACCCAGGGTCCCATTGGGGAGAAGACTTCCCTTAAAAGTTGGGATGACAGAGAAGACTTCCCTTATAAGTTGGGCCCTTAAAAGTTGGGATGATAGAGAGAAGGTTGGCATGCTCCCCCCCGGCAAATGGACCCGGCGAAACTCATTTGAGTGTATACTCACAAGTTACAAGCACTTTCCTAAATATATCTGACTGAGATTATGGCCGGACATGGACGAATCTGACCACAATCACATCCAGAGCTGAAAATAAAAAGTCTGACTGCGAATGTGCTCCGAGCCTAACATCATGGACAAATCTGACCACAATCACATCCAGAGCTGAAAATAAAAAGTCTGACTGCGAATGTGCTCCGTGCCTCACATCGTGGACTTAAAATCGGGTAGAGGTTCGGTTGAACCCGTTTTCATTTTGTGGAGTGTATTTATTTATCTTTTGATTTCTATTCAGTCTTTGTGGAGCATGATTATTTCCCTTTGGCCGAGTTCTCGACATGAAGGGGAGGAGGTTAGAATGACAGAAGCAGCCTTTTTATTACTCAGCAGCCCACGGCGGCAAAGCAGTTGTGCCGAGCAGGCCAGGGTGTGGCAGCGCGGCCGTTTGAATGGTTGAAGAAAAAATTTTTGGGGGGGGGGGGGGGGGGGGGGGGGGAGAAGAGTTTTGGCATGAAGGGGCAGGAGGAGCATCAAGGCAGAGAACCTAAGGAAATTACGCCAACCTCCGGCGGAAGTCGGACCGACCATGTGGTGTCATGTTCGCATGATTTTCCCCCCCCCCCGCGCCCGCCCGCCCGAAGATTTCTTGCTTCAACCATTCAAACGGCCGCGCTGCCACACCCTGGCCTGCTCGGCACAACTGCTTTGCCGCCGTGGGCTGCTGAGTAATAAAAAGGCTGCTTCTGTCATTCTAACCTCCTCCCCTTCATGTCGAGAACTCGGCCAAAGGGAAATAATCATGCTCCACAAGGCCTCCTGAACTGAAAGGTCGAAGTGAGAAGTCTAAGCATGTTTTTAGTGACCCCAGTGTCCATAGAAAGGGGGGGAGGGGGGAGGAGAAGAGAATGGGCATGCAGGGGCAGGAGGAGCATCAAAGAAAAGAACATCAGGGATTTACGGCAAGCACTGGCTGAAGCAACGCAGTCCGACCAAGTGGTGTCCCATTGGCACGATGATCGGGGTTTGTTTCCTGGTTGGCAAACGGCACACAGGCTCTCTCTGCATGCAGCTTCAGTGCTGGCAGAAGAACGTAGACTTCACAAAGTTTGCGGCTTCTCTATTTGTGAAAAAACTCCCGTCCCTTCTTCCCCGTGCCCAGGGGGCAACCCGGTGCAACTGTTGACATCAACATCCATAAAGAGTTGAGGATGGATACTGAAATCAGCATCCGCAATTCTTTAGGACATTTCAGGTGAACATGAACGGAACGCAGGATAAGCACGATTCAGAGGGAGGGAGGGAGGGAGGGAGGGAGGGAGCATTTCAACCACACACGTGGTGAGAGGAGTTTGAAAGGGTGGCTCCGATCACGGTCCCACCCCTTCTCTCTCTCCCCATCGAGTTCGGCCAACTATTATGTGCGGGACAGTTGGGGGGACCGTGATCAAGGGAGCACAAGGGGGGCCATAGTTTTCTCCGGCGGTTGCTGAGGAGAGTGGGGGGGTCCTCCGTTCATTCAGGCAGAGGTGCTGAGGAGACATGGTGAGTTTGGGAAGGCATGCATGAGATAGTCTCTCGAGTCTAGGGGTTCTGTTATCTGCCATTTACGGTGAAGAGCGACATCGATCCAGGCAGGCAGGCAGGCGGGCAGGCAGGCAGACATTGCCAATTGAAATGTGGAAACTTCGGTGTTCATGCACCGAGAAGAGGTGGAGCATTCAGCACTCAGCTGTAGAGGAGAGGCAGAACATAGATCAAGGATGAATAGTAGTACTTCACCGTGAAATCAGATTACAAAGAATCACGATCAATAAATTTGATCAGAGCTATTGTTGTTCAATATCTTTGAAGAAAATTTGACAGCATCTGAAGTTTTTTTGTTTCTTTTTTTGGCTGGCGTCTCAAGTTTTTAGAGGGCTACCTTCAGTTTGATTCTGCACCAACTTCACCATGAATTTGACAAACTACTAAATTTCCCAATAATTAATAAAATTAATTTAAATATGAATTTATCAAATCAATTATTGTCTTGTTTTTCGGTGATGTCTGTGCATCTGACGTGTTGCACTAACCTGCCTGCAGTTGATTGTACCTGATTGCAGCTAAGTACGTGGACGTCCGGGACTCGATCAGCTGTTCGGGATGCCGGGGAAAAAGTGTCTGCCCGGCTGAATGAGGCTGGGCCCGGAGTAGGTGCCTCGGGGCCCTGGGATGTAGAGGCGGCGTCCCTTTATTATACCCCCAAGCCCGACATAAAAATTTTCCTTTGTTTTTAAAGACTAATAATTAAGCCCAATCAGTTCAATTACCTGTCGAATCTGGATGCCCAACCAGTTCAATTACCTGTCGAATCTGGATGCCCAACCAGTTCAATTACCTATCGAATCTGGATGCCCAACCAGTTCAATTACCTGTCAAATCTGGATGCCCAACCAGTTCAATTACCTGTCGAATCTGGACAGTGCAATTTCCTTTGTCATTATACCATGGTTACGTCGGACCCGGACATCTGTGTCTGGACTGCTCCCGACCAAGAGACTTTTTCTGAAGTGGTACTTTTTTTTATATCCATGAATTGAAAAAAAAAAAAAAAAAAGTACAAAAAAAACAAAACATTTTCATTTCCCCCCCCTTGGATTTGGCTACGAATTTCGACATGCTCCTCAGCCAAAAGATTTTTGTATTGCAATGCTGCGCATCACATCTTTTTTTCTTTTGTTATTTTTTAAGTCGGGTTTTAATGGGGGGTGGGGGCAGGGATGCAGACACTCTGGACGGCACACCAGACCCAAACATCGAGACCCAGACCGTCTGCACTGAGCGGTCCAGTCATCTAGATCGTAGCATCGTAGCAGCCACATCCGCGCTCAAGCCTCAAAGGAGGCAACATGTGGGACCTTCACCCATCCACCAGAGAACCAGGAGGCCTCAATTTTCCGAAAAACAAATCCAAAAGTCCCCATACGTAGCTGTGTGTGCGTTGTTGTTATATTCAGTATACACTATGGCCCCCTCTCACCGACACCTCATGATGTTCGACCCCAACAGTCCAATCAAATGCAGGCAGGCAGGTTAGTGCAACACGTCAGATCAAATGCAGGCAGCTTAATACAACACGTCAGATGACTGAAGGATGAGGACAACACGATGCATCATTTGACTGAAGGATGAGGACACCACGTTGCCCAAAGTAAGTGTACAGTCTTCTCACGATGCATTTGACTGAAAGATAAGGATAAGGACACCACGTCCCTGAAAGAAAGTGTGCATCTTTGCACTTGTGTGTGTACACGTGTGTGCTGTCATGTTTGCTGTAGATTATGATAATCATGCTGACGATGTGTGCGCAATGTGCAGTATATATTATATACATATTACACCGCGATTTCGAAGCCCATATAGAAGTGTAGTGAGACCACTGAGACCCTATGTTGGCTTTCCTAGCACTCTCCACGGTTGGAAGGTGCCCAGCCTGCAAAATACTTCTTACCCGGAGAGAGAGACCTTTGAGGAGAGGAATATTCACGGTCGGACAATGAATTCGCAGAGAGTGTGTTCCATTCGGGTCTAGGCAGGCAAAATGGTCATCACGTTGCGACTTCTGCTGCTGCCACAGCGTCTGCTACAGTCTTCCCGCGAACAAAAGGCACGTGAGTAGTATTCATATACAAAGCATGTGTTACGCTACGAATTTCTGGGACCACCTTAGGGAAAGCGGCCCCCAACCCCCCCACCCCACCCCACAAGTATATGCCTATGCCTTTGCCTGAATCCAGGAATGCTCCAAATGTGCAAAATAAAAGAAAGAAAAAGCACTCGCTGCTCACCAAATGTGAATCTCACAGCAGAAACTGGATGTATCCATCGCCACGTTTTTCGTCTATTGTGCATATGTGGAGAGCAGTGGACCGACGTCCCGACTGTACGTACCACTCGAACAGTCTGCCCCAAAACTTGCTTGTTTGTTCCATTCAAACAGTGATGCAGTCTTTGAGCTCCATTCCAATCACCCGCGGACGGAGCAAGCACCAGTGTGTGTGTGTGCGAGAGGGAAGCGCCCGCGGCACTGTGTGTGTGTGTGTGAGTGAGAGAGAGACAGAGAGAGAGAGAGAGAGAGAGAGAGAGAGAGACTAGAACACCCATCTGTTCAAATAGAATATACGTACATACTATTCAAGTAGAGCGTACCTGCCTACTAGTTGACTGTGCGTACTATTCGGATTTCTCCGGCCGACTTCAGGAAATAGACTTGTCCAGGGAAAGTTTAGTACATACGTGTTTTTTGTTCAGGGGAAGACCGTAGTAGTGCACTCGGGAATTGCAGAGTAGGAGCGTGGAGAGTAAATCTCTAGCGGTGAAGACGAAAAGGCAAATTCGGAGAGTCCGGCAGCTCTGCCTGCACTCTCCGATTTCGTGGAGAGTGGACAGTAAAGAGTGTAGCGTGACCCATACTGTACTGCATGGCAGCATGGGCAGCATGAGAATGCTATGATTACAATAATAAATTTTAAATAAATAAAAAAACTACCACGAGTACGCTAGTTTATTGCATACATAGCGTGTTCATGCTAGGCGAGACCTGACGAGGGTCGCAATGCGATGGGTTAGGGGGCTCCGAATGTATACAGCCCATGCTGCCATGAACCCAACATTCTGTAACCACAGTCCACCTCTTTTTTTTTTTTCACTCAAAATGAAATGAAGATCGAGGCCGGGGTCCTCACAGTCTACCCGGAGTAACCGAACCGAATCATGCTGAGAACCGGGCCCAGCGTCCCTCATATGATGATGATGGTGATGCTTAGAAAAGTGTAAGATAGTAATTCCGATGATGATGATGGTGATCATGATGATGGTAACCGCAGTCCACCTCCTTTTGCCATCTCTGGTTTTCGAACAAGGCTCGACGAGTCATGTCACCAAACAGCAGGACAAGAAAAACACACCCGGCCCATGATAACTGTCGGACTCTAGCTGACCTTTTATTTCGACCTCTACCTGACCTTTTATTTCGACCAAGGCTCGTCAACACACACACAGCACTGACAGCAGTCGGTCAAAGGAATACAGCCACGCAGAAAAGAACACACAGGAAAAGCTGCGAGGCAAGTCATAGACTGGAAGCACGCTATGTAGAGCACGCCTCCATGGAGGTGCGATAGCAAACAACACACAAGCACACAAGGCCAGCAAAAGACAGCAACCAGCAAACAGGAAAAGTACAAGTGCAAAAAGAAAAAAGAAAAAAAAGTGATCATGATTCATGAAAGATGTGTTTCGGGGGAGTTCCAGAACAACTCGTCCGAAGGCTGAACCCCAAAAAAGAACCCTCGGCATTCCGTGGATTCCCTATGATGATGGCTTTCGGACCATGAACACTCTGTCTGACCCTTTACTGAAAACAGTCTGCTACCGTCTACACACGTAAATAGAACGCCCGGTCCTTGTCACTGTATCTAGACTGAAAGTTGCACGAAATACAAATATAATGACCGGGCGTTCTATTCGAGTGAAGACGTTCGCAGGCAACCCAACAAGCGAATCATGGCAGGAAGCAACGACTCGGCGAAGCACCAAGCATCGCTGCCGGGGCGATTGAACGGTGGCTGCATAGGACGACAAGGAGTACAACGACGCCAACGACTCAGGCAAACACATCCAACACGGAGCAAAGCGGGATGAATGACACAAACACATCAGCTGCAAGGACTTAATGACATGGGGCGCAGGCGGGATGGCAGGAAGGCGGACGCAGAGCATACACAAATGGCAGACCACATATCGAACAACACGCACAAAACAGACGCCGCATCATGCGGTATTTTTCCGCTATTTTACGTCACTCTCTGGCCAAAATGTACGCAGCAATATTCAAACTTGGAACTAGAGCTTCTGAGCACAGTGCAACGTCAGGAAATCAATACTCGAGCTACACGTGAGATTGATTCCGGACAATTAAAGAGTCGGAAGGCGCGAGGCGAAGCTGTTTGTCAGCTTCCCTTCCCCAGCCCGCAAACAAGGCTAAGGTTCTGGGGGGCGAGCTGCATGACGGGGAACCGTCACGTGTGGTTCTGAGGGCAGGCGTTCTGCACTGACACCCGTTCTGCACTGACCCCTATCCTACATCACGGAGCAAAGCAGCACATCACCTACTCACAATACGAATACGAGAATAACCCCCCGCAGACTTGTTGGTTCACACCAGCCGCTGAGGGAGGGGTTCACACAAACGTCGCGAATCGAGCAGGCCCCCTAATCAGTGTTACCGGCACTACAGATACCAATCCGCCGACTGTTTAGCACACCTTGAAGGTTCTCACTTGGTGCCACAGAGAGTACATAAAAACGAAGCCGGGGAAAGGACATAAAACCGATTTTTGTTCTTTTTTTTTTTTCTGTGTGTATGTCTTGTCATGGTCGCTGTGACACAAGTCCCTCCACCGGATAAGCAAGGACTGTGTGACAGATTTATCCTAACCGTCGTTGATTGGCTGTTGGCATGGTACCGACGGAAGGGAAGAACGCTGGTTACCATCAGGAGAAGTGTGTGTGTGTTTCATGATGGCTGTGACGATGATATTGATGATGTGTGAGTGTCATGATGCGATGATGAGGTGCGGGTGTTGGTGCGTCTTACTGGCTGTGTTCGTTGCAGTGTGTGTGCGTGTGCGTCAGATGTTCTAGTGCCACTGCTGCTGGTCCCCTAGGCAAGGATGACACGCATAAATAGAGTAAATCGAGAAACGGTCCAAATTAAAAAAAAAAAGAAAAAAAAGATTGTAGTATTGAAATGCTTCAGAACATATCTTTTTTCCAGACCTTTCCTTTCCATGTGGATCTTTATAAACCAAATAATCGTGTACATCACCCATGCACACAGCTGCGATCTTCTCCATAAGTTATTAAGCACTGACGCAGCAGCGATGGATAACCGGTACGATATTTGTCAGGGATATCCGTACAGGGGTTTTCAGTCTATGTCAGGGATTCGAACTGAGGTCTCGTTATTAAGCACTGACGTAGCTCACTCGAGCAGAGATCAATGTCGGTTTTACCATGTGCGCTTTTGTCCGCTCTCAATGATCTCTGCTCGAGTGGGCTACCACGCATTAACCGACATTGAAATCGCAACTACTGACTTCACCCGAATAGAACGCGCGGTCATTATAGCTGTGGGTATTTGGTGCAACTTCCAATCCAGTTACGGCAATAATTACCGGGCGTTCTATTCGAGTGACGACGGTAGCGTTAGTACTATGAGAATAGCAAGACCAAAAAAAAACAAGAAACGTGAGGGCAAGCAAACAGAAGCTGTGTGCCCTTGCTGGTTCTTTTCCATAGCAGTACGACCTTAAAAAAGCAGGGTAATCGGAAGTAGCATCCTATCACGCAAAAGCCAATTTCAGATGGCAGGCACGCGCCTCTCGATGTAGCCTATGACAGTGAAAACAACAAAAAAAACACTGCACTCGAGTTCGCTTTCTCTCGAAGGTTAAGTTTTCGTGTTCACTTTCTCTACCCTGTGACTTTAACAGGTAACTTCTTTTTTTCAGATCCTCGAGCTTTTTCCAAGACGACAACAAAAATCCGACCTGTGAAAGTCAGAACGTGATCTCATGGACTTCATTGCAGTCTGCCAACAGCCCAAAAGCAAGCCCACAATTTGCCATATTTGCAAGGGGTGCCAGATTTGCAAGAGGTGGCATTTTAGGAAATTTTCCTGGGCCCCGGGTGGGTAGTACTCGCACTCGAATCGTAACAATATCCTAAACCTATTCTCGAACGGTCATCATCACTGCATTCGGGCCAACTTTCTGTCTACATACAGCGACAATGACGGTGTGCGTTCCGTACGGGGAACGATCGTACCTTTCGATGTGACCCTGAGGGAAAAGTTGTTCAGTTTATGTTCCTGCATAACATAGTTTTTTTGGCCATTTTTTGGATCTTTTATTTTGTTTTGCTGTACTTCTTTCCTTTTTTTTGCTGGGCACTTCCCTGGTCCTTGCACGGCCGGGCCACCCGGGAAAACAGGATGACCCGGGCGGCGTGGCTGGTAGCTTAGCACACTATTGATTTGATGTAACATCGAAAAAGCGAAAAAAAATATCCATCCATTTCCAAAAACACAGAGTTAAATCTCCAAAAGAGAGTACTAGTAGAAGCACCGAATATTGCGAAAATTAATTCCCAACTATTGATTGATATGATGTAAGATTGAAAAAACGAAAAAGAATATCCATCCATTCCCAAGAAGACAGTTAAATCTCCAACAGAGAGTACAAGAGTGCAAGAAAGAAGCACCAAATATCGCGAACAAAACTTAAATTCCTTCACAATGTTCTCTTTACGTCAAAGACAGAAAATCCTTTCCTCGATATGGGCCCCCCAATTGCGAAACTACCAAGTACCATAACACAACTGCAGACCATGCCGCCACCGAGGGTCACACGTCAGAGAGGCCCACGCGACAAAGAGAGAGAGAGAGAGCACCTGGTACGTGGACAATAGGACCATTGCCAAGGTCCCACGATAACGAGGCGTGATAGAAGGGCACTCACTGCATCGGTCGCAGCGAATTTCCTCAGGAAGAAACGATCAGTTTCAACGGCACTCACCCCGACCGACCGAGAGACCGAGCGACCGACCGATCGATCTACCGAACGACCGATTGATTGACGACCGAACGACCGATTGAGTGACGCAATGGGAGGAGAGGGCCAACCACACATGAAGGAACGGGAAAAAGAACACAGGAACAGCACACAGAAACGAAGCCAGATGCAGCCGCAGAACCCATCTCATTCCTCCTCCTCTGCCTCGTTGTCCTGAATGTTGAAGTACTTCAACTCGTAGACATTCCTGTCCTTGTTCGAGGCAATAACCCTAAGCCAGTCCCGCACATTGTGCTTCTTCAGATATTTCTTCGTCAAATACTTCAAGTACCTGCAAACACAACAGTTTCCATTCACACACCAAAAGATCAGAATCACAGTCGCAGAGAAAAAAGTAAAATTATCCCTCATTTATCAGCAGCGAAACCGCACCTTGGATACGACCCCTAAAAGCGTTAAAGGGGGATATCATTTGACACCCTAAATTCGTATTCTTTCCCTCAGACAAGAGTAGAAGCAGAGCCAATTGCCGGAAGGAGAGCACCCACCCACCACCTCCATCAATCCTTAATCGAATTGTGTCAAGCAACAACCCCAAACAAAAAAGGCGAAATTCGATCCAATTGCGTTAGACGACCCCAAAACGACTTATACAGCAGAAGAAACAAAACAGACCAAATTTTCAGCAAGAGGTCTCAAGGGAAGGTTGTACATATTCCAAGCATGCGCAACGACAACGAAAATCCACAACAAACAAAAAATGACCAGCCTGCGATCCGAAAAACACTGAATCCATCAGCAGCACACCAAACGCGGATACGAAACGATTCCAAAACCAGGAACAAAAAAATCCATTCGCTCAGTTCCTTCGCTCAACTCTAATCGAAACAGATCAGAGATTAAGCGAGAGGGCTTAAGGGGGCTCTGATCTGCAGGGGGCTTAAGGGGGCTTAATCTCTGCCTGCCTGTGAACAAGCCCACACCCACGAAAAGCCAGGACAAACACAAATCTAGACAGCCTGCAAACCGAAAACCCTAAGTCCATCAGTACAAAAGAAAAGGAGAGCAGCACACCCGACGCGGATAGCAACCAACTCTACAACCCGTAAATTGCGATCTCGCTCAAATTCCTTCTTTCTACACTCTTTCAATAACATTCCATCTCACATCGTCACAATCCGATTTCGTCTGGGGCATTTCTTCCCCTGGCGTCAGGTGGAATCTGAGACGCCATGTCCAGTCTCACCACATATCCGACATCCCCCACGAAACACATCCCATTAAAACGATCTGCTCTTCTAAAGAGGAGATCATCAGGATATATATCGGACACGGAAAACGTCAGTGATTATGCTGTCGCACACCAGTGTATGCCACCTCAGCGCCACTTTGGGCTCCGCAACATGATTGAAGTGTGTCTACTGCGTCGCAGAGGCGACGTCTTTGACCCGGTCCCACATACCGCCGAAGAGACAAGAGAAGGCAACGAAGTCGAATGAGACGCAGGGAACGCACACCGAATCACGAACAGATTCCGCAGATACCAATCATTCTTTTATCGAGAAACGTTCAAGAAACTTACGTACAAGTGAAAAAAAAAAAAAAACTCCGTAAAAAATATGTAAAAATTCCAATGTAAGTGGGTCAAAACACAGATCAGTTTCGCAGACGGAAAGGTATCGAGACTCGACATATTGTCGACGCCAGATTCATTAGTTTGCCGCACTTTAATTTTTTAATTCTTTTTACACTTTTCGTTGCTGACTGATTGCCATTTCGAAAAGGACATCGATGGTATTAGACCATGGGCCTCGATCAATTATTCGCCAAATGGGCAAAATAAGAATGAATCTTCCGCTAGAACCCGGGAAGATACAACGCCATAATTTGTCTTTTGTGCATGAGAATGAATCTACCGTCAGAACATGGGAAGATACGACCCCAATTTTTTTTATTTTTTTTTTTCGTTAATGTGGTGTGAGTCGTGGATCGAGGCCCCAAATTCGTTGGGAGGAGAGCGATATGCCCTAAAGAGAAAGACCCACACACCACCACCTGTGGCCTATCTCAGTTGGTACAACACCCATCACCTGTCGAGATACGCATCGTGGCGTTAGATCCCATCCGGAATCGGACGACTGACAACAACTCCAAAATTTACCTCGTGGCAGTCAGATCAAAGATGCAGTCTGCTGACAAAACAAAAAAAAGAGAGTACATGCAAAGCAGATCGGTAATTCCAGAGAGCGCATGTAAGAGGGGCTCCCTGCAGGCCGAAGCGAAAGTTCACACGCTTCCAGCACTCGTAGGCAGAGATTCGTTCTCTGAGTCCATTTCGCACACCAGTGTATGCCACTTCAACGCCAGCTTTGGCTCCGCAACATGATTGAAGTGCGCCGTTTCCTTTTCCAGGCAACGTCAACGAGAAACATCAATTTACCGTAAAGCTAGAGCCCAGCAGCCCAAGCGGATAGCTACTTACTGTAAGAATAGCACATCCTATTTGATTTTCTATAGCACATGTAAGAGAGTCCCAGCGGGCCGAAGCGAAAGTTCACACGCTTCCAGCACTCGTAGGCAGAGATTCGTTCTCTGAATCCATTTCGCACACCAGTGTATGCCACTTCAACACCAGCAATGGCTCCGCAACATGATTGAAGTGTGCCGTTTTCATTCTCCTATTATGATTCCAGACACTAATTATCTACGACATGTAAGAGTGTCCCTGCAGGCCGAAACGCAATTTCGCGCTTCCAGCACTTCCCAGGCAAAGATTTGCTCTCGGAGTTCATTTCGCACACCAGTGTATGCCACTTCAACACCAGCAATGGCTCCGCAACATGATTGAAGTGTGCCGTTTTCATTCTCCTGTTATGATTCCAGGCACTAATTATCTACGACATGTAAGAGTGTCCCTGCAGGCCGAAACGCAATTTCGCGCTTCCAGCACTCCCCAGGCAAAGATTTGCTCTCTGAGTCCATTTCGCACACCAGTGTATGCCACTTCAACACCAGCGATGGCTCCGCAACATGATTGAAGTGT
Source organism: Chara braunii (assembly GCA_003427395.1). Lineage (NCBI taxonomy): Eukaryota > Viridiplantae > Streptophyta > Charophyceae > Charales > Characeae > Chara > Chara braunii. The sequence goes on from BFEA01000048.1 coordinate 4,304,401, forward strand.
GCCGTTTTCATTCTCGCCAAAACCAAATTTCCATATACAAACTAATTATCTATACGAGAACATCGCCTTGCCCTAAACAAGGAAAATGCATGCAGTTCGAGCAGCAGTCTATATTTTCTCAAGGAGCACATGTAAGAGATACATACTGCTGGCAGAAGCGCAAGTCGACGATTCCGACTCTCAAGGCAGAGATGTGCTCTCCGAGTTCATTTCGCACACCAGTGTATGCCACTTCAACGCCACCATCGGCTCCGCAACATGATTGAAGTGTGCCTCCCACACAACTCTAGAACGAGACCATCATCACGCGGCTAGGCTATCGTGACCATTAATTACTTCATCTGAACATGACTGAAGTGTGCATTCCAAACGACTCTAGAACGAGATCGTAATCAGACTGCGAGGGTATCGTGACCATTAATTACTCTGCGAGGCTATCGTGACCATCAATTACTCTGCGAGACTATCGTGACCATTAATTACTCTGCGAGGCTATCGTGACCATCAATTACTCTGCGAGGCTATCGTAACCATCAATTACTCGATCGGAAAGAAGCTCACGCTTTCACAAGATTCCGCATTCCAGAAGGGAGGGGGATTGATTTTGTGGGAATGTCGAAACACAATCTCATCGCGGCCTGTGACTAACGCAGTCGTGAGAAAGGGCATGCGACAGCTAAGGAAGGGAGAGCGGAAAAGAAAGAATAGGAACAAGATAAAGATTACGTCGGAAGAGAGAAAAGGAAGTCCGCAGCGGGGTGCAAGAAGAATGGAAGACGGGACACGAAGCGACAGGGCAAGGAAGCAGGCGGACAAGAATAGGAGCCTCGTCCAGCAACCCTGGGGAGTTTGCGCACAAAGGAAATGAGCGTCAAAAAGATCAGAGGGGAAGATGAAAAACTGCATGGGGATGGAAGCTGATCGCCGCAACAGAAAACAAAGCAGGTAAAGCAACGAAGAAGAGACGGAGGAGAGTCGGGGAAAAGGTAAGGAGTAAAGCATTGGCGAGTGCCGAAACCCACGCAAAGAAAATGAGGGAGGGAGAAGGGAGAGGAGAGAACAGGAAGGAAAAAAAGAAAGATATGGCAGAGCGATCGGGAAGAAAATAAGGATACAGTTGCGAGGGAGGAAAAAGGGAACAACGGGAAAGAGGGAGAGCGCAGGAGAGGGGAAGGCGAAATAGAAGGATAGATGACAATGGCGTACGAGGGAACGAAACAAAAGGAGTTCAGACAAGGAAGACAAGGGAGAGAGGAGCGAGAGACGGAGGACGGAGAGAAGGGATGGAGAGACCAAGACGAGAAAAAGATGAAGAGAAAAAGGAGGAAAAAAGGGAGGGAAGGACAAACGGGAGAGGGAGGGAGTAAGAGGGTGAAAGTCGGGAGACAGGTGGGAGTCACATGGGATACAACTAAGAGAAAGTGGGAGAGGAGGAAAAACAAGGAGAGAGAGGTGGGAAGATAGGGGCAATGGGTTATGGGGAGATGACGGGAGAGTTACAGAGGGGTGCGTACGAAGAGCTGGGGGAAAGACGGGGGGGAGATAGCTAGAGGCAGCTTGAGGAGAGCTAGTGAAGAGAGCTAGAGGAGAGGAGAGATACAGGACTATGTGGAGAGGAAGAAATGAACGAGAGGACAAAGGAAAAAAGAACGAGAGATGACAGGGAAAAGACGAAAAACAAGAACGAGAGAAGGAACGGTGTAGAGGAGAGCAGGGAAGAGAAGCACAGGAGAGAAGCAGAGGGGTAGAGGAGCAAAGGGTGAGAACGAGAAGGACGAGGAGCCGAGAAGATGAAACGAAGCCAGGAGCGCAAGGAGAATAGGAGGCGTAAAACGGCACGAGAGAGGGGAGTCGGGAGGGGAAGGGAGAAGAAAGAGAGGCGGGGCATAGAGGGAAAATGGGAGGCAGCGGGACTAGAAAGAGGGAAACAGAAGCGAGAAGAGCGACTGGAGAGGGAAGGGAGGGAATTTGAGAGGACGGAAGCCAAGGATGCGATGCGGAGAGGAAAATGATGAAAAGGAGTAACAGGAAGGGAGGGGAAAAGGTAGGGAGGGTAGAAAGATGTGAAACTTAGGAGGACAGAAGGAAGAAGAGAGAGAAGCCTCGGAATAGAAACACGCGGAGAGGAGACGAGAGAGAAAGAGAGGACAATGAAGAGGGGGAAGCAGACAGCGAGGGCTAACCTTCCCGAAGGAGCATGATGCCGAAGTTGAGACACCTACCGCCATAGTAATTTTCCAATGAAGCCGTGCCTTACCGACGACGGCAGCAATCGCGAATGCACAAGGTCGGCGGTATTGAGTTCTGACAACAGGTAGGGAAAGGCATCACGCAAGGACACGAGAAGAATAGAACACTACACCAGAAGACGATAGACTCTGCAAGCTTGGAACACAGAAGACATGATAGAAAAGGGGCCAGTAGAAGACACTGACCACCACAGTGAGCCATGATTTGTGAACTCCCTGATACGGATCAATCATACACGAGATCCCGATCCCGATATGCCAAATGAGGGACGACCGCGCCGTCATCCACTATGTGCATCCACAAACTGCACCCCAATCCACCCACTCATCCACTTTATCCACTCCCACGCTCTCGACTACCCTCTCCCTCACTTATCCGCCTTCTCTACCCCTCCCTTTGTACTCTCCCTGTCCTCGTCCGATGCCAGCAACGTCGTCCACCCTCACAACCCCCACTGCCCCCACGCTCACCTATCCCCCCTCCTCGCCGTGATAAAGAGCTCTCTCCGCTTCTCTCCCCTCGGCTTTCGCGCACCGAGCGCTCACCGCCCTTGAAGTGAGAGTCATCCACTAGAAGCAAGGAACCATCCGCTAGAAGTGCACCAACAACTACCGTCGGCTAGAAAGGCCTTCCAAGGTCATTCAACGAACTCGCACGTTTTGGGTCGAACCCTAATGATTTTCATGCTCATTACCCTAATACGCATGTCAAACATGAGTAGACCACCTGTGAAGGCGCAGATAACCACAAACACGCAACGCAAATACTGATACAGAGACCACACCATGCACCATGCCAACTCATAATCTTCATACCGACGTCGCCGACTTCTTCGTTTGAAAGGTAATGCTCATGCAAATAACGAGCAAAAAAAAAGGCTGATACGTACACCACACCATGCCAAATCTTGGTTGTTAGCAAGAGAAAGAAAACCACATGGAAAAACGTCGACGCTAGAAAGAAGAAAAAAACAAAAAGGCACCGACATTCCGCCAGGCAGACTTCGTCCTCGCTTCTGTTCGGGTAGGGGGAACGTAAAACGGGAAAACATTTTTTCGTCATCGAACGTCTAGGAAGAGAGGACGACAGAACAGAGTTCAAAATCTCTGACAGACGAAAACGAAAAGCGACGAAGAAGAGGGCTCACACTTTGAGAGAGGAGAGGAGAAGTTTGAGAGAGCAAAGAAGAAAAAAAATACCTCTTGGACATCAAGCTCTCCGAAGTGACGTTGATCTTCGACTTCTCCCGCGAGATGATGATTTGATTGCCCAGAACTCCAGTCTTCCCGCCAACCTTTATTCTATCCTCTAGGTATTTCTCAAACGAGGCAATCTCCATGATCGCATCTTCGACAGGCTTGGTGCAATCAATGGTGAAAGTCACCGTCTTCTTCTTGGGGCCCTTGGGCCCCGCGGGCGCCTTCTTCGTCGCCGCCGCCGGCATGATGACTGCTCTGTCAAGCACAGACCAACACGACGACCTCACGACACACACAGACTATGGCGGACACGACCAGTGCAAAGAGGGCAGCCCTAGAATCAGAGGCCGTTCAAGTACAATACGCTCGACTTCTGTAGTCACCAGTCCGAACGCGAAAACACAACGTTTTTCTGGGGCGTCGATTTTTTCTACGTAGGGGATCGCCCGATGGATCTACGTCTACGACTGGCAGGGTCGCGGGGCGCGAAAAGGAGGTACCCTGGTCGTTCTTTACCGTGCCAGGCTGAAAAGTCACAAAACGAAAACCTACTGCCTACTCGATGATCCGTCGGGGACAAATGCCCTGAGTCAGGGTACCTCCTCCCCTTGCAGGTGGGTGGTTCCTTCTCCTAAGGGGGGCTTAGGAGAAGGAACCCACCGTTTCAGAGTCCAATTTGTATTGTGCTAAACTAAATTAGCCCGGCCAATTGGTTGGTGGAATGAATAAAGGACTGATGATGCTTTACTGGCAGAGAATAGAGTAGGTAGGAGAGGTAGCAGCCATAGCCGATGGCTATGGCTGGGCACAACTATGACTGTGCTATCGATAGTGATGCCTATGTTGGTAGTAGTAGTAAGGCAGTACCCTCGTCTTTTCTTTACCATGCCGGGCGGAAAAGTCACGAAACATAAACCTACTCCCTACTCAATCATCAGTCGGGGGCAAATGACCTGGGGAGGTGGGTGGGTTCCTTCTCCTCCCTTTGGAGAAGGAACCCACCGTTTCACAGTCCAATTCGTATTGTGCTAGACTAAGGGCCTCGTTCCACACCACTCGAAACTCAAGGGTTTCTTAGGGCCCAACGCCGTTTCACGGTGCCCCTAAGTTTTGCTAATCACAGCCCTGCCGTGATTAGGTTTTCAGGTTTAGCAAACGGGCAAGAAAAGCAATAGGGCGGCTCAAGTCCGGCCCAGGCAAACCTACCCATTTTTCAAGTCACCTCATGGGAGCACACTTGAGTTGCACATGAAAACGGCGCTGCAGGTACATATAGAACACCCCGTAGTTTGTTTGTTTTTTTTCCTCATTTTTCTACCGCGGTTGAACCTCTGGCGAGATGTTGCAACATCATTCCCGCTCATTTAAAGGGCGGACTTGAGGGTTGAGTGCAACGAAACATGACTCATGTATTTTTTAATCACAATTGGAACTCGACTGCGCACTCGAGTTTCAAGTGAAGTGAAGTGGCGTGGAACGAGGACCTAAATTAGCCCAGCCAACTGGTAGGTGGAATGAATAAAGGATTGAAGATGCTTTCCTTGCAAAGAATAGACTATGTAGGAGAGGTAGCTGCCATAGTTGGGCAAAACTACAATTGTGTTGTCAATAGTCATGCCTATGTTGGTAGTAGTAGTAAGGCACTGCATCCGTCTCTTCGAGTTTTTTTTCTCCGCCCATTTCTAATGGGTGTCACTAAACACCTCATATCGAACATCGAATGTCAAATGAAGACGGTAAAATCCAATGTGAATCGAAATTACATACAAGGTTAAATAATTATCACCTCTAAAAAAGCATCATACAACAATTGTCCCTTAGTTTATCTAGTTTATCAACACTTCCGAAAATAGTCATAGTCAACATTTCCCAAATGAGTTTTGAAGTGTCATTTGTTTTTTGGAGGCGGGATACAAACTAAGCACAAAGTTGTAGTGTGCATGCAGTCAGTTATTGCTACATTGTCGCGACTTTTCCATTTGAATTAATTTATCCCAGCATCCAAAGCTCGTTAATCCAGTAGGTCATGACACGTATGCACACGCAACTATAGGAAGTACTGGTGGTTTAAACCGCCAGTACATTCGTGTCTCTTTTGCACAAGGAGGATTCTCACTTCATGTCAATCTTTGTCAAAATGTCCGTGTGGCATTTTTGTTTCACTGTTGTATGACATCGCCAACCATTCTGGTTTGGTTGCCCCGACCCGTTGAGTTTTTCAAATGGTTGAATTATGATTCTTAGCTTAATTGGGGTCCTGTATTGGTGGTTTAAGAACACAAAATGATTGCTTTAAGATAATCAATACTCAATACGACCCCACCTTAAACCACCATTACATTGCAGGCCTCATGATGTTTTTGTTGGTGCATACAAAAGTCGCATTTATGTTTAACCTACAGGGTGCAAAGGTGGTGTTGAAAAGGTGAAAAAAAAAATCAGTGCACAATTTTGCATTGTTTTTTGTTTCACACCTCCTTTACTCAACACAACTCCCAAACGAGTTTTGAAGTGTCATTTGTAGGCGGGATATAAACTAAGCACAAAGTTGTAGCATGCATGTAGTCAGTCATTGCTACATTGTCGCGACATTTCCACTTGAATTAATTTATCCCAGCATCAGAGGCTCGTTAAACCACCACTCCCCCCGACAACCTAAAGTCGACTTTCCGATGAGTTGGGGCCAGAAATGGAGGGGGGTCGGCGACCACTTTGACAAGGGGGGAAAAAAATTGGGGGGGGGGGGGGGGGAAGTTCGCGATTTCAATTTAAAACTCAGCCTACCTAGGTGACTGCAACATTGACGGGGTACAACGGTGAAACGGTGAGGGCCTCACTCCACAAATCCCACGTGTCCAAAACGAGAGTGAATCATATGGCGGCCGACTTTAGACATATGCAAAATGAGAGTGAATCTTCAGCTAGAACATGGAAAGATACACCGCCATGATTTGTGTCTACTGTGCATGTCGACGCCCGAAACACTGTGGCGCCCACAATATATTTTTTTTGTTTTTGTTTTGCGAAGGAAAAGAAAAGAAAAAAAATAATTTAGGGTTCAAAAGAGGAAGGACCTCGCTCCACTACTCTGGATTGTGCAGCCAGAGAGTGAATCTACATGTAGAACATGAAAAAATGACCATGATTTGTGTTTTTTTAGCATGTGGAGAGTTGTGGAGTGAGACTGGAAATGTCGTGGCATCGCGGGATCTCAGGTCATAAAAGGGGAAACGAATGTACGACGGTTACGACCGGAAAAAAAAAAAAAAAAAAAAAAAAAAAAAAAAAAAAAAAAAAAAAAAAAAAAAAAAAAAAAAAAAAAAAAAAAAAAAAAAAAAAAAAAAAAAAAAAAAAAAAAAAAAAAAAAAACACACACATAAAATTAAAATAACAAAAAATAAAATAAAAACAAAATGAAACAACCAAATGTGCCCTACACAGTACTACCGGTAGGCCAACAACCGATTGCAAAATTCAGCCTACCGGTCCCCCCCGAATTTTGAACATCGTGGGGAGTGGTGGTTTAATCCAATAAGTTTTTGACACGTATGCACGTGCAGCTGTGGGAAGTACCGATGGTTTAAACCGCAAGTATATTCGAGTCTGTTTTGCACAAGGATAATTCTCATTGCGAACTAAGCTTTGTCGAAACGTTCGTGCGCCATTTTTATTTTACTTTTGTCTGACATCGCCAACCATTCTGGTCTAGTTGCCTGGAGCCGCCAAGTTTTTCGAATGGCTCAATTATGATTCTTAGTTTGATCGGGGTCATGTATTGATGGTTTAAGAACACAAAATGATTGCCTTAAGATAATCAATACTCAATACAACTCCACCTCAAACCACCATTACATTACGGGTCTAATAATGTTTTTGTTAGTGCATATAAAAGTCGCATTTATGTTTAACCTACAGAGTGCAAAGGTGGTGTTGCAAAGATGCAAAAAAAAATAAGTTTCCAATTTTGCAATGTTTTTTATTTCACACCTCCTTTACCAATAGTTAAAAAAAAAAAAAAAACAAGAACGTATAGTAGTTTTCAACTATGCCGTATAAAAATATAGAAAAACAAAACAAAACAAAAAAATCATAACCTCAAAATTGACATTTTGTTGCCCTTTTATGTCATTATCTTATTGGTCCAACAGAAAAATTCCCACGAGAAATGAAAGTTGAAAAAACATTCTAAAAAAAAAAGTCCTTCATATTTATAAATTATCATTCCAATGTTCGTCCAATTATAAAATTTTCAGTTTTATTTGATAAATTTTCGTCTAAATATGAGTTTTCCCTTCCAACTATATCTATCTGTTTAAGATGGAATGAAAGTCAGGACGAGTTTATGAAATGTTTTAATTAAATTTTTATTCTACTACAACAAATATCTTCTAATTTAGATTGGATTAACCTATTTATGACTGAAAATCCTTACTTAAAATGACGGTCTAATTAAAATATTTCATGAACTCATCCAAACTTTCATTCCATCTCTAGCATGCATCCCAAATAAGAAGGGATACCCTATTTTTGGAATGAAAGTTTTCAAGTAAGATGAAAAATTTTAAAATTGGAATGACATTTTTTAAGATGGAATGAAAATTTAAAATTTAGATTGTAATTTTACTATGAATGATTATTTAATTCTAGAAACATTTTTCGTTGTCTATAACCATTTCGTTTTGAAAAGTTAGGGTCAATTTAAAAGCCAGTCTTACAAAATAGCATTGATATACCTTTCTCAACCTCACATATCATAGTGGCTATGACTGCTAACTTTTAATTTATCATTAAATTACATTTTTCTTTGCATTTAAAATCTTATTTATTTCATTTAGAAATAAAAAAATCGTTTAATGTTATATACACTTCGGTAACAAAACGGGATAGTACTAAAGGTGAGGTCTGGTCGACGGTGAGAAAGTTAAATCCTTAGTAAGTATAGGATTCACCCACAGTTACATGAACCGATCGCTTGTAAAACAAAATTCTTAGTGAGCAACTACAACAAATAAAAAATTAAATTGCATTGATATTACAAAAATAAAATTACGGTTCAAACCTACGTTGTTCTTTCGGGCGCACGGACACTCAACTTGTGCCCGAATGCATGCCCGGGTGCCCGGTCGGGCATGACCCCCAGGCAGCCCTAACGCAATACAAACAACTTTTGTTTGAGGGTCACATCATAATTCGTCATCGAATCGAAGATTTAAAAAAAAAAAAATTACACTAAAGAACCTTTCTTTAACCCCTCTTAGCCTCTTAAAAAATAATTTATACCCCCCTTGACCCCCATGACAGCCAACTCTAAAAAAATGAAACGAGCCCAGATTTAGGATTCCTCTGGGAAAGCGCAGAAATACTTTTTTTTTTTTTTTTTTTTTTTTTATGCACTCCCAGGGTACCCCAGATGTCAAACCCCCCCACGGATCACGCCCGGGTGCCCGGCCGTGCAGGCCCGGCCGAGCATGAAAACCTTTTTAAGTTCAAACATCTTATCGACCATGTAATTTGTTTTTTTTATATTAAACGAAAAAGTTAAGGTAACAAATAGGGTAACCGGCGTCCGGGACGGGACGAACGCCCGAACCCGAACGCCCGAACGTATGAGACCCCTTGGGGATGCATTCGGCCGTTCGGGCCGAACACGAAAAATAAATAAATAAATAAAATAAAATAAAAAAACTATGAAAAAAAAATATATGTTATGAAGAAAAATAAATTAAACAAGATTTGCATGAGCATTACATCACAATTCCTTACCAAATTTGGAAAAAAAAAATACGGAGAACAAATACTAATAATAAAAATAAATAAAAATAAAAATTAAATTAAATTTAGTGAGTGAGCGAGTACGTTTTCGACACCACCATCTTTGGCAATTTTTTTTTTTTTTTTCTTAAAGCTAAATGCCCTGAAAATGTACAGATGTTTACTTCACATAATACAAAAACGACTAAAAAAGTTAAAAAAATATATAATTGTTTTTAGACCCCGAACCAAAGTGAAAACAAAAAGTAAAAAGTAGAAAAAAAACGTGGGCGGGCACGTTTTGACACCGCCATCTTTGGTGATTTTTTGTTCTTATTTGGTTGAGCCAAATGACGTGGAAGTTTATAGGCATGTACCTCTCGCCATAAAGAACTAAAAACAAATAAATAAACAATATATATTTTTAGGCCCGAAGATATTTTCAGCGGGGGTTGAACGCCGTCATTTTCGGACCCCGTACAGGACCCCGAACGCCCGTACGTACGGAGGTCGGTCCGGGGACCTCTGTACGTAAATGCTGGTGACCCTGATAACAAATATTTTATCATATCTTAATATGAGATAAGTAAATTTTACATATATAAAAACTTTAAAGTTTCATCATGAAGATTATCTTGAAACAATTGAAATCACCATATCTTAAACCATTAACACTTTTAAATATTTCATGTCATAATCTTAATGATACTTCACATGTCATTACTGTTATTCCTTATCTTACAATTTATTGTGTTCTAATACATCAAAACTATCATTTTTTCATACTAATGGCGATTGTTGTAATATACATCGACATTAGCATTGTTAATTTGTGATATTTAATATTTAAACAATTTTTTATTAATGGATAATCGTTAAACACTAGTACGTATTGGTATCAAGACTCATTAAAGAGAGTGTTCATCGTGAAGAAAGTTGTTAAACAAAGTGCATGTTATATCGGTAGTTCATAACAGAAAAAATTGCATTGACAACATCAAGAGTTATGGGGCTTGGTCCTTCATTAGATGAGGCGAGCATAACTAATTAAAAAAAAATAAAATCAAGTTAGTCAGGATACCAGTAGAGTTGTTCGAACCTTGGTAGGTTGGACTTGGAATCTAATGAAAGGTACTTCTTACCAACGTGGTAATGATCCCGACTTTTAAATATTGAGCGAGGTTGGATAACCAACAAACATTATAAATATTTGTCATACTATTTTGAGCGCACAATAAATACTTTTATTAATTACTATACCGTTTCAATGTATGAGGATCGAATGCGCAACATTCATTACAAGACCGATAACTATGAGAGAAAGATAACACCCCCGACCATTTATATTGCACAAAACAATAACTAAGATATAATAACTAATGAAGATAGCACAAAGAATATAATAGAATATAGAAATGAGGTCATAAGAGAAACGAAAATCATAATTCTTGGGTTCTCAACGACTTTAAAACCCAAGCAAGTGATAGGGTGAAGCCACAAGCGTCCCTGGGTGTGACCTCATGTATAGGGTTATAAGTGAAGATAAAACAAATATTCCCCGTTAGTTTTTATAATAGTTAGATTAAGCCAAGCAAGATACCGAAAAATTTGTCTAATTCTTGGTAGACCATAACTATATCCCAAGTCTTATAAAAGATAATACCTGCGAATTTGATGACTTGAACGATCGTGACTTATGAATAGTGATGGGGGTCCAATAACGAGCTAATATTTGAAAAGTCACTATAGTACCTTCGGCATAACATTTTGGGTAACTGCGAGATTGTCTCAATACACAAGCACAAAATTAGTAATATTAATTGCAAAGAAAAAAAATCAGGAAGAAAAATAACACTGCCCTACGTAGCACCGTGTTCTCAATCGCAGGCGAACGCGAACAAGCTAAAAAAACCCTCCGAACGTAAACGTAAAAAATATTTTAAAAAAATAAAAAAAACAAAGCTCTAAAAAAAATCCGAAAACTGTGTATGTTATGTAAAATAACAATACAGAGAACTTTTACCTTGGATTCATATTCAAATTTGCAGCCAATCATGAGTTAAAAATAAAAAACCAAAAAAATAATTATTTTTTTTTAATAATTTTTACGAAAAAAATTATGTTCCCCTTAACATGTTTGCGAGTTGTTCGCGCGAATACGTTTGCACGAACGTGAAGGGGCGCGAACACGTTCGCCATGCTATGGAGATACCACCCAATCACACATTGCTTAGGTGCATGAGCACAAAAGAGTCAATATTATCTCTCAGACCTATAAATCACAAAAAGAAAAAGGGGGTTCAAGGAGAAAGGTTGTTGGACAAAAGTGAGGTTATAAAACGTTACGTAATAAAAACATCAAAGTATGGTATTTAGGTAACCATGAGAGCATCATTATACTTTGCATCATTGTATATTGAAGTATAGTGTGCTAAAGTAAATGTAATCTTATACGTAAATATTATTATTATTGTGCCCTGGGTCGCCAGCCCGTAAGTATGGAGGTCCCTGGACTGACCTTCATACGTACGGGCGTTCGGGGTCTCGTTCGGTGTCTGAACCTTACGGTGTTCGTTTCCCGTCACAAATTATTTCATGGATTAAAAATAACTTTTTTTTTTTTTTTTTTTTTTTTTTTAGTTCTCTATGATGTGAGGTACAAACCTATGAATTTTCGAGTCATTTTGCTCAGCTAAACAAAAAATTGAAAATCTCCAAAGATGGTGGTGTCAAAACGTGCTCGCTCAATCGCTATTTTGTTTTTTTTTCAACTTTTTTTTTTTTTTTTTCGCTTTATTGCGGGGCCTAAGAAATTTTATTATCATTTGAAAATTTTTTAATGAGTTTTGTATTATATGAAGCATATTTGTAAATTTTCATGGCATTTGGATTTCCAAACAAAAATGAAAAATCACGAAGTGATGACGGTGCCGAAAAAATGCTCCCTCACTAACTAATTTTAATTATCTTTTCATTTTTTATTATTTTTTCTAGGCTACCGTCCGGGTCACCCTATTTTCCCGGACGGCTCGGCCGTGCAAGGTCCATGAGCAAATATATATATATATATATATATATATATATATACATATATATATATATATTCAGCCTCCTGATGAGTCGGTGAAACTCCGACGAAACAGTTTGTCACAGCCCCTCGTTTGTTGTCCTCTTCTCTCTCTCTGCCTACGGTTTTAC
>BFEA01000048.1:4319283-4346870 GCA_003427395.1 Chara braunii
TTTTTTTTTTTTTTTTTTTTTTTTTAATTTGCGTTCGGCCTGAACGGTCCAACGCATCCTGAAGGGGTCTCGTACGTTCGAATGTTCGGGTTCGAGCGTTTGACTCCTCTTGAACGATGACTAATCTGATTGTGTTGATATTAAAAAACAATAAATAAAAAATGACCATTGTTGGTTTTTGTGCTGATGCAATAATTAATGTTTCTTTTATTTTTATCATCACATGTAGTAAGGTAAAAAAAAACAATTCGTGGTTAAAAACAATGTTTCTCCATTGTGATTTTGTTACGTTCTGTAGATATCAATTTGTAAGAAAATGGCAAAAAAAAAAAAAATCAAATATAAATCTAGGCTAACAGCCTGGCCGCACGATTCACCCTATTATCCCAGGCATCCCGACTGTGCAAGGACCATGAAAGGTACCAGCTAAAAAAAAAAAAAAAATCCGAATAAAAAATTATGTTATGCAAAAAAATCAACTGAACAATGTTTGCAACAAGGTGACATCGGAATTCTTTACCAAATTTAAAATAAAAATTTTAATTAAAAACAAATATATATATTTTTATTTTTTATTTTTTATAGGCTTGGTCGGGCAAGTGGACCCAAACCACTCTGGTAGCCTAGATTTAAATATTAAAAATAAAAAATTTATAATATAGAAATCAACAACATCTCAAAAAATCATTGTAATACAAATAAGTAAAAAACTCTGTAACTAATTGATAAAAATATTTATACACTATCCAAAAAAATATGAGTCTTTACGTGAGTGCTCATTTAAGACTCGATCACTCTTATTGCAAATAGTTTGCATATTCAAGACGCGATAAAAACAACAGACTTTGAACAAGAGCAACTCGTATTTCACATATGGAGTTCCAAGACACTTTGTCCAAAACAATAAAGTGTTCAACGAAACATAGAGATGCGTTTTGTTTTTGTTTAAATATCGTGTTATGGTTACAAAAGTGACGTTTCTGTGACTATGCGTTGATATTTTGTTAAAAGACGATGTTTTTTTTTATCGTGTTTTTTTAATACGAATTCAAAACAAATAATTTACATGAGAAAAAAATACCTTGCCTGCGTGCCAACCTAGGCTATCATAATGGCCCGGGGCCACTTGCTCGGCTGGTCCAAAAAAAAATAAAAAATATTTTTCAACTTTGTTTTTTATTTTAAATTTGGTAAAAAATTTTGATGTGACCCTTAGGCAAAAGTTGTTCAGTTTATTTTCTGCATAACATAATTTGTTTTCGTTTTTTTTTTTTTTTTTTTTTTTTTTTTTTTTTTTTTTTTTTTTTTTTTTTTTTAACTAGGACCTTCTTTTGTCCTTGCATGGTCGGGCGCTCCGGGAAAATAGGATGAAATGGGTTGGCTGGCTGGTAGCCTATGTACCAACCTTTTTTATGTTCATCAATTTTGCCTTCTTTTGCATCCAAAGCGTAAAAAAATGGCGTGTATCGTAACTGACGGATGTTATTAAAAAACGTTGGTTTGTTTTTTTCACATTATTTTATGATTTTTTAATATGGTGTCGTTCGTGGTCATGTTAAAATACATGTATATAGAAGACTAATTTAACTGTTAAGAAAATCGTGATTGTTTACTATAAGGTCACAAACTCCAATCTATATGAAACACACCCAAACAAAACGAAAAAAAAAACTCACAGTTAATTTTTTGTTTTCTTTTGAGAGCGTAGTTATTTTTTATACTTCTCAATTTACATACAATGGCATATGAACAACCCAATATGATTATCTTACTATGTATAATCACTTCTATTTCTAGTTTGTAAGACTCATATGAATGCATTAATATCTTATAACTATTTTTGAAAGTGTTATAAGCAACACAAAGACGCTCGTATAGTGAAGGAGAAAAAAGAGGTAGAAACTGAAAGGTTACACGACATAAAACCAATAGAGATTACACAAGGAAAGCAAGGCAATGCACACCCTCAAGTGAAACTACAAGGCGTAGAGGTCACTACTTAGTAATAATACTACATGTTTTTATTTGAATTAGAAAGTGACATATATCACTAGTTCAATGACTAACATGGTTGAATCTAAAAACTTGATGAAAACGCATCATTTCTGCGATCATTTTCATAATAATTTTAACCATAAAAATAACAGAAGTTGTCATCCTGTACTAATAAAACATCAAACACTTACATGATGGTCAAACAATATGAAAACAAACCAATGCACGATGCGGTCAAGCAACAATAATTTTTATTTAGATCATGATTATGAACACAATTTTTTTTAATTCAAAAGCAATAAAAAACAATGTTTTATATCTATCTATTTTCTATGACCTACTTTCCTTTTTAAACAATTGTTTTCCACATTTGACCTATAAATTGCATAGTGCAATATAATCATGTGAACTACAAATGTTATAATTTACCTAACGTGAGGTTTTCACTCTTTGCAATAATAATAACAAAACATATTCAGCTACACAATCACACTCACTGTAAGTCTCCTTGAAGATTTATGGTATTCCTTAAATTTAAGATTTTACTTTTGCATGTCAAATCCTCTTGTATAAAATGACCAAACCTGGTTTGTTATTAAGTGCGACAACGTCAAGTTATGTGAATATTGTAACACAAAGATATTACAGTAGGTTTTTCCTTAACAACTGTAAAAACGACGGTTCAAAGAAAAATCGTTGTATGTGATAGATAACAAGAAGTATTTGCCACGATTCAAAATAACACATTTACCGAATGCAATCTTAAAATGATCAAAGTGTGTCGTTACTCTATAAAAGTAAAGGTAAACTTAATCGACCACTTATACATAACATTGTATGATAGATCGTTATGCAACGAAACTTATTTTATGTGCATTCACAACTGGTCAGTACGCCAGAAGTATCCGATGTCATCTACTCTATATTATCATAAGAAAATAAAGTCGAATCAACATTTCCCAACAGAGACACAATCTTTTATACCAATATATATATATTTTTTAATAAACAAAACAAAACCTTCCGGTTCTGACTCCTACCATTATTGAGAGCAACAATCTGGTTTCTGTTCCCCAACAAGTTAAGGATAAATACAAAGGTTACCACGCATACTCCTCCTCATTATGGTTGGGAGACCCAAGTGAACGACATTGCCTAAGTTAACCTGCATGACTTAGTTTCTCTCTATTGAGTATAAATTGACTTTTGTTAAGTCTGATTGAAGTGCATGGCTTGTACATCAAGGCTCGACTAACTTACTCCTCTCAGCTATTCGGGTGTCTGCTCAGAATTAAGTTCTTGAGACGCTATCCTGCCTTGTTTACTGATTGGTTTGCAAACTCGGTGTGGTTATCCACTCTGTTTGTCTCTGTAGGTATTTTCTGACGTTTATTCCTAAAACCTTAAACACTATTCTCTATCCTTTACTGCCTCTCTATCTTTTTTATAGATTTGAGGCTGATCAGTGCTATTCTCTGTTTGAGGCGTCTCTAAGGAGTTGGCCTGATTTTTTTTTTAGTAGTCTATATTACTCGGGGTAATGGGTTCCCTATAGAGGTTCGTTATGTCTTTATTTGCCTTTGTTACGTGTCTGCTAAAAGTCAGAACTTTAACATAGTTAGTCGAGGAACTTTACTTAACATTCGGTGCTAAGTTGTAAGTAGAGAGGGTTATAAAAGTTGCTGGATATGTTACGACTTATCTGTATGAGAATTGTCACAGGAGTCCTTGATCTGAGAATGTGTTGGTCGACTATGCACCAGGGGGGTTATGGGTGTTGTGATTTAGTTAGTTTGGGTTTTGGCTGCTCCAAACTAGGGAGAATTCATGTGGGCAATGAAAGATTCTGGTATATTGTTGAAGGATTATGTGTCTGGATCGAAGACACCTATCTTACCCTTTGCTAAGAAGTTCTCTTCAAATTTTTATTTTTGTTCATTTACGATGGGTTCGCTTGTTCCCATTCCTTTTCTTGCTTTACGCCATATGACTCAATACATAGTTTCTACCTACTGTTGTATCAGGCGTCATGCTTCGTTTAAGTGCATTGGTTGCTTTCTTGATGTTTCCTAACATTTTTTTTTCAGATTGCCAGAGTGTTGCTTTAATGAGGATTTGGAAGAAATTATTTTGTTATTTGGTTCAGTCGTCAGGCGTTGTAAAACCCGACAATATAATAGTATGGTTTGATGTGAAGGTTCTCGGTATAACAGAGTTTTAGATGTTTGTTGCTTCAACCCAAATCAGTTTTATCTTTGGGCAAAGTAGAAAGCAAGGGAATAAATCATCTATCTTACTATTATTCACATGTTCGAATAACACTTTGTGACAATAACCCACAGAAAAGTTTAAAAATCTAAGCAAAAATGTGAAATACCCACGTTACATAAAATATGATAAAAATATTAAGATCGTACATATCAATATATGTTAAGCTGATCACAGTGCAATAACCGTTATCATGTTGCAGTCTCGACAAGGGTATTATTAAACATTAACATAGAAAACACACCAGCAAGTTAAGATTGAAAAGGGAATATAAGTTTTGTGATAAATGATGCAGTCAGGGTAACCAGCGTTCGAGACGGGCCAAACACTCGAACCCGAACGCCCAAATGTATGGGACCCCTTGGGGATGCGTTCGGCCGTTCGGGCCGAACGYGGACCCAAAAAAAAAAAAAAAAAAAAAACCAGATTCATCAAAACAATATGAAAACCAAATATGTTATGGAAAAAAATAAATTAAACAAGATTTGCTTGAGCATTATATCCGAATTCCTTACCAAATTTGAAAGAAAAATAAAATACGAAAAACAAATACTAATAATAAAAATAAATAAAAATAAAAAAATAATTAAATTTAGTGAGTGCTCGAGCATGTTTTCGACACCGCCATCTTTGGCGATTTTTCTTTTTGTTTTGGCATAACTAAATGCCCTGAAAATGTAGAGATGTATACTTCACATAATACAAAACCCACTAAAAAAGTTTCAAAAAATAATAAAATTGTTTAAGACCCCGAACTAAAATGAAAACAAAAAGTAAAAAGTGAAAAACTGCGAGCACGTTTTAACACCGCCATCTTTGGCAATTTTTAATTCTTATTTGGCTTAGCCAAATGACTTAAAAATTTACAGGCATGTACCTCACGTCATAGAGAACTTACAAAAACAAATTCAGAAAAAAATAATTATTTTATAGGCCCCAAAATTATTTTTGGCGGGGGCCGAACGCCATCGGGTTCGAACCCCACACGGGACCCCGAACGCCCGTACGTACGGAGTTCTGCCCGGGGACCTCCGTACGTACGGGCTGGTGACCATGGATGCAATTATATTCCTCATTCCAGAGTATACAACTAATAATATTTATAAATTCATATATGTCGTTAATCCCTCCCTAGTTTCTTTAAATTATTATTTAATTTGACCCTCATATTGTAATAACATTGACGTAAAAAAAAACTTTACATAGCACATTAGTACTTACGACTTTTACTACTTGGGACATCATTTCATGACTTAAGATGCAGACAAAACTTGAGGAGCTTAATTGATTACCTCTTCCCCTCATAAACAATTTTTCAAAGTTACGTTGAGTTTTTAATAAGTACATGTGCAAAAATACCTCATCACTATAGTAACGACCCCATTGTCAGACACCCTTTGAGTCTTAGCTTCAATGGTTGCGAGAGATTTGTCATTCCGCAATATGTTATGACACATTCACTTCCATATCGATTAAGCAACTTGCAATGCTTCACTTAATTGTGGAGCTACTCAAAATTTTATCATTGAGTTATTCGTATATGTCGTATACAAGACTTGAACACACAACTCTCGACTCGATAAACAAATACCTAACTATAAGGCTAAGTGTGTTGGAGTGAAAGTGAAGCCCCAAGGTGAACACTCAACCCCACTCCAACATGAAGATCCCACGACACGATGTACCCCGCCACACTCATCCTACACAACCACACTGCTAATAGTATAATCTCTACGACGTTCAACAAAAAAAATCCCACGAGAAATTAAAGTTGAAAAAATATTCCATAAAAAAAAAATCCGTTATATTTATAAATTATCATTCTAACGTTCATCCAATTCTAAAATTTACAGTTTTATTTGATAAGTTCCCGTCTAAGTATGAACTTTCCCTTTCAACTATATCTATTTGTTCAAGATGAAATGGAAGTCTGGACAAGTTTATGAAATGTTTTAATTAAACTTTCATTCTACTACAACAAATATCTTCTAATTTAGATTAGATTAGCCTATTTATGACTGGAAATTCTTACTTAGAATAACAGTCCAATTAAAATATTTCATGAACTCATCCAGACTTTCATTCCATCTCTAGCATGCAGTTCAAATAAGAAGGGATACCCCATTTTTGGAAGGAAAGTTTTCAAGTAAGACGAAAATTTTTTAAATTGGAATGACATTTTTTAAGATGAAATAAAAATTTAAAATTTAGAATGTAATTTTACTATAGAATGAGTATTTAATTTTGGGAATTTTTTCTGTTATTTATTGCGTTAAAACATGTGTATGTCGAATACATGACTAAAACCCACAACTCGCAATTCGGCAAACAAACATCTAACCAGGTTACTTTAGCGGATGACATGGCGTACAATGTATTTATAAATGCATTGATGTCATAATCATTTATTATGCTTTACGCGGTTAGAACAGAAACCCTGAAAATGGTATCTTCTCCGTATTTTTAAATGTCGAACATTGCCTGACTGTTGGTGAAATTTGGTTTGAATGATTTGATTTGATAAAATTCAAATACCTGTCAAAGTTGGTTTAGACGAACCCTATGACAAAGAGACCAACACTTTCTGAGCTAAGTCGGACATTGCAAAAACCTAAAATTTTAGAAAAGATCGGCGGTGTCACCAGTCGCTTGCTGTACTTGGCGATGTCGAAGTGAGGCGAGACGGTTGGAACTTTGATTTTAATCATATTCTATCTAAAATGCGGATACTCGGTGATTCAGAGCCTAAACGAAAAACAAGAAAAGTGGTTGTGTCACATGTATGGTTGTCAGGTAGAAAACATAGGTTATAAAATTTTATTTTTTTAGGATACTATAAGAATTGTCATTATCGAGGGTTGAATCTGGTTTAGGTGATAGAGGTGCAACATCGTTCCAGGCTGGACAAGGGTACGACATGAGAACGAACCGCTAGCATGATGGAACAGGCAGTGTCTGCTGATCCACAAAACGGGCTACCCATAAAGGCCAAACTCTTCATAAAGAAGAGTTGCCCCTATCTTACTGTAGTATGAGCTAGCCAGTAGGAAACAACATTGGAATCTTACTTTGGGGATGAAGGGATCGAAGTCAAACTATCACTGATCTAGCTCCTTTTTCACTGAGGAACAACCCGTTCGATACTATGACGCAATCGATTTCGACAGCTCGATCATTCAGATCAGGCGACTGAGATCAGTCGGGCCGATAAGCATGACCTTGTGCAAGGATGACATGCATAAATCAGAAAATGGGTAAATTTTTTTTTTTTTTAAGTTCGATTCTAGTGGGAATCGAACTCATGTTTGCATTTTAATAGTTGGTGGGTTGGACCACGAAAGCGCATGAAGATGAACCTTTACCAAAAAAAAAAAAAAAAAAAAAAAAAAAAAAAAAAAAAAAAAAAAAAAAAAAAAAAACAAAACAAAACAAAACAAAACAAAACAAAACGAAAGACAAAGTGTCAAGTGGCGGAAGCAGGAGCCCGTTTTCATGGGGTGCCTCTACTTTCTCATGTAAGTTTATTTATTTTTTATTTTCTTGGCTCTCTTGCCCCTTTTTCCGCCTCGTTTTGATAGTGGAACTAACACCGTTTTGGTGCAACGCATGCCCTCTACTACTACCTACATGCACAAAAGGAAAAAAAAAATGGCGACGTACCTTCTCATGTTTCAGCGGACGATTCGTTATCACTTTGTACATAGGTGGGCAGCATGACGAGGCACTTTATGCTGGAGTCCTCTGGGAGGCTGTTTCGGTTGTGCGCTACTAACTGGGTGTAGGAGAGAGAGTGGAGTGTGGGGTTCAGAGTGTGGCGAGATATTGGACAAACTCTTATCTGGTTTAATTGGCTCTTCATCAGTGTGTATTCCAATTGTTATCCTCGCAGGTTCTTCTTGTGATTGGTTGTTGGGAGTCTGTGACTTAACGCGTCTCAACTGCCCCTAGATTTGAACTTGGGTCTATATTTCAACAACTCGTGAGTATACCTACAACAAGTAATTGTTTATTTATTTATTATTATTTTTTTCTTCGCATTGTTTTATCCCTCCCCCCCCTCTCGCGACTTAGGTGGAGAGGGGAGAGAGGTGCAAAATTTGAACTGGGGGCTGCATTTCAACAGCCACCCGGTGGTTGCTCTCAGAGGCAAACATGCAGGTAGGCTGAGGTGAATGAGCTACTATTAGGGAAATATTACAAAAAAAGGGCACCAACAAGGCAGTTGAAGCCTCGAGAGGATTGCTGCTCTTTCATTTAAGCCTGAGGGCAGTGTGACCAAGCCTCCTCTCCATTCTACAAAGTGAGAATATGTTAAGCCGTAGGATTGCAGATCTTGTGGCCTAAAGCGCACGCGAGAAAGGAGTTGGAGTGGGCTGATGGGAGAGAGAAACGAAGAGGATGAGGGAATGAAAGACCTACCTGTCCCATTCTTGACAGTTGTCCTCTTGTTTTCAAGGGAGGCTGTAGGAAATGAAGGAGGGTGCTGTTGGTTTCAACAATACAATGCTGACTTGAATCAAGGCTAGGAGAAATGCAGTTAAGGGGGTTGTTTATTTTTACTATTTTTCTTTCTTTATTTTCTTCTCAAACGAGTGCATTCTCGTGAGGACACTTATCCCCACGAGGTGCAACCTCTGACAAGGGTTGCCAGAGGTAACTATCAGGCTCCCAATTTTAGAGCAAGCATGAAAATTGAAGGTCACATGTGTGAAAAAACTAAGTACAACCGTGTTCATGATGTATCTGTATTGGAAAAAACACCAGGAACATCAAACAGTAATGGTTGTATCTTTTCAACCCCTTGTCAGAAAAAGAAAAGAAAGACTATGTTAGAAATGTCAGGAATCCAGTTATCACATAAAATTATGAAATAAAGAAAAAGAAAAAATAAAAGCAGGGCATGTGAGGAAACTGCCCCACTAAGTGTGTGGTTGTCGTGTGCCAGCAGTAAGCCCTTGATCTTATTGTAGATCAAGGACTCATGTGACCACACAATTTTGCTTGAGGGCTAAAGTGATGACCAACACTTCTTCAACCAGTATAAAAGAGGCAATTGTCCCTCAGTTGACACACAAAGCATTTATGTTGCTTAAATATTGTCACACACCCTTTGAAGGCAGGAGTGTTGATGCGAGAGTTGCTGGAGGAGTTATTGGTCGTTTGCTACAGGAGGAGGTCTGCAAGTCCGAGGAGTTGAAAATCTGCAGGAAGAAGGACAAGGGCAACCCTAACTGAGGGTGGGCGCATTCCGCTCCACCCTCAAGCTGGTGCTGGCACTGTGACACGGTATCTGGGTCCACTCTACAAGACCAGGACCATGTTTTAAGTTGTGGGAATCGTAATTATGGACCTGGATTTTTTTCAGAGCCCACAATTTTATTAAATTAGTGGTATCCTTCAGCGACATCGACGAACGACAGGCTTCACTCTCAATGAGGTTATGCTGCCGAATCTTCCGCTAGGCGACAACCATTTTTTTTAAAATGGAAATTCTGTTTTTTTTTTTTAACGCCACAATGGTAGCAACACTTTCAGTGGGGTTGTGCTGCTGGAATTGTGGCACGGTGATGACAACACTCTTACTGGGATTGTGCTGCCCATCTTTACGACACTGCAGCGACAACAGTTTTCAATGAGGTTGCGCTGCTGGAATTACGACACAACAACAACTGTATTTTTGGAGGAAGGTGTTGATCATTGTTTTTTTTAAATATGATGACGGTCAAGGTAACCGGTGTTCGGGACGGGACGAACGCCTGAACCCGAACGCCCGAACCCGAACGCTTGAACCCGAACACCCGAACGTGGCGACCCCTTGGGGATGCATTCGATCGTTTAAGCCGAACGGAATACAAACAACTTTTGGCAGAGGGTCACATCAAAATTCCTCACCGAATCAGAGATTAAAAAAAAAAAAATCGCACCAAAGGACCCTCCTTTAACCCCTCTTAGCCCCTTTAAAAATAATTTATACCCCCCTTGACCGCCCTGACAGCCAACTCTCAAAAACTAAAATGAGCCTGGATTTGGGCTCCTATGGTGAAGCGCAGAAATACTTTTTTTTTTTTTTTTTTGCACGCCCGGGTACCCCGGGCGTCATACCCCCTGGGTGTGACGCCTGGGTGCCCGACCGTGCAGGCCCAACCGAGCATGAAAAACTTTCTGAAAAAAATCTGAAAAAACAAATGTTATGAAGAAAAATACAATAAATAATATTTGCTTAAATTTTTTACCAAATTTGAAATAAAAATAAAATACAAAAAATAAAACTAATAAAAAAATTAAAAAAATGAAAAGAGAACTAAAATTAGTGAGTGAGCGAGCACGTTTTCGACACCGCCATCTTTAGCAATTTTTTAACTTTGTTTGCCACAGCCAAATGCCCTGAAAAATTACAAACATGAACCTCACATAATACAAAACTTATTAAGAAAATTTTTGAAAATAATAATGTTATTTAGGCCCCGCAATAAAGTGAAAACAAAAAGTAAAAAGTGAAATAAAAAACAAAATAGTGAGTGGGCGAGCACGTTTTGACACCGCCAAATTTTTTATTTTTTTTGGCTTAGCAAAATGATTTCTAAATTTATAGGTATGTTCTTTACATCATAGAGAACGCACAACAAAAAATTCAGAAATAAAAACTTATTTTTAGGCCACCAAATAAGTTTTGGCGGAGGCCAACGTTGTTACGTTCGGACCCCGAACGGGACCCGAACGCCCGTACGTACGGAGGTCGGCCCGGAGACCTCTGTACGTACGGGCTGATGACCCTGATGATGGTAATACTTTCAACAGGTAGATGTTATCGGGCTGATGAAAGTTGGTTGCTTTCTTTTGTGGGGACCTGCTGCTGAAACGGTGCGAGACCTTCGTGGTGGTGCACAAAATTTCTTGGTGTACAACACGTGTCGACGGTGTCGCTGGAAGGATTCCGGTGCAATTTTGAGGCATTGAAACCAGTTGGACGAATGCGACCGTTTATTCTTTTAGGATGTCGTGACACAGCGTGTCAGACAGGAAGGTGAGGAGAGGCGCGTGCTAGTGATGCAATGATTGCAGAAAGCGGTCGACGCATTTAGTTTTGACGCGGGGGAAACGTCATTATTTTTTTTTCCGAAGTATGCGGTGATATCAGTTTCCACAGTTGGGACCACTCGGTGCTGTGAAAGGTAGTGCGGGACCATTCGAGACGGCGTGCTGCTCTTCCCTTCCGTCGGTGAGCCAAAATAATGTTATATTTTAATTATTCATAGATTTACTATTATTAGTCATGTGGTTTCTACTTTTTACAAAAAACATGTATTTGGCTATTTGGGCATGGTTTATGGTGCGCCGTGTAAGGCGTATTTTGTCGATATCGGACGCCGAGCGAAGGCAGGCACGAAGTGCACTCTGGAACCGTTGGGATCAATGGGACTACTTGGACACACGCTCGGTGTGGTGATTGTTGGGTTCCGTGGTGTGTGCACTTGGACCGCCATTTTTTTCCTTAGAGTACGCAACACAAGCAGTTTTCATGGTTGGGACCAACGAGGGATACGTCAGTCATTTGGAGGACTGTGTGACTTGCGATCTCTGTGTATGGAACGTGCAAATTGGAGGTGGATTGAGGATATTGGCTGCCTTGTGACTTACCTTGGGACTGCGTTTTTCTTCGGCAGCGCGTATATTTTTATACTTGGTTTTCTTGAGTGAGCCAGGATGCATTCGATACCGTTTCACTCAAGGCCAGTTAGTGAATTGGTCTCCCCTTCACACCTATTTAAGCCCACACTTTGTTTGACCCTACTTTTCATTCAATATGCAAAGGGAAAATATAGGGTAAAGGATGTGTAGTCATGCATGTGAAGAATGGGGGTCTAACGAGAGTGTGGGTTGTTCGATTGTTAGACTTGTTGGTTGTTTTCTAGTGCGCAAGTAGGTAAAAAGGTGCTTGTAAAGGAAGTTGATTGCGCATGTTGGGAATGTTGAAGGAATCGTTCTCTATTTGACCTTCTACTTACATAATACTCAACGAGTGTTGTAAAAGGAACTTGCAACAATAAAGAACAAAAAAGAAATCGTTCTCTATTTGTCATCTGTTCTATTATGAATGACCGTATTTGTCTATACCCGTCTAAATGACTCCTTCTCTGCCTCGGTAGAATATATTTCGTCTAAGCTACTTTTGTGAGGGAGGAATGGATTAACGATTCAACCCAGTGTCAAAAAGCTCCCCTCTCTCCAAAAATTATTTGGTGCGGGAGTTCGTTGCTTTAGGAGTTGACCCTGTTATCGACCCAGAGTGGGTTGTTCTACGGGGGGATACTTTGTCGATTCGATGAAGATGGTCGGACTTCTGAGATCCAAGTCTTGTACTTGGGCGAGGAGGAAAGGTACCTCAAACCACTTCCTAAAAAGTTGGACGTGCAACGACTAAGAGAGGCGTCAATTTTTCCTTAATCACGAGTAGGAGGGGACTAACTTAGCAACCACACAGGTGGCGGCCTTAGGTGCCACCATGTAATAATACTGGTGCCTCTAGAAACCCAATCTGATGCAATACTATATTAAAATGAACACACATAGGTGTTAATCTCGTGGATGGGATTCACACCACAAGTAGAGCGGATCAGAGGTGGATAAATCAGATAGTGACTCTCTTTGCGAAATGACAACATTTTTGATAATGCTTTGAGTGTCATTGTGATGAAGGTGGGTACTTCATCATTTCGAGAAACTGAAAGAGTAATTATTGCCTAGGAGGACAAAGCAACAAACAAACTCCTAGTTCACCATTACCTTGGGCAGGTTATATGGGTTACCAAAAAATAGTTGAGCCAAAGGTTGAGAATCATATCTTTCATCGATCTCCATTACAACAATAAAATATACTTGCAGATATCATTCATGTCACGGTTGGATGATGTGCCAAAGAACATACCCATACATCAAGCATTACGATTCTGACGTTGTTTGTTCGTGCGTAATCTGCGTTCGTGACAAGCGACACTTAGGTCTCTTCGATAACGTAGTGGTGAAATGAATGACTTTGACACACTATCAAGTCAAGAACCCAATCCTGGTCGACTCCCATATTGGCTAGAATCAAACAAATGAAAATTTCGACTTTCAATTTGGAACCTCAACACCCAACTGCTCATTGTGTTTTATCAATATAAATATTTTTATGACTTATAATCTGTCTTGCTCTAAAAACAGTAGAGCAAAAATTCATACATACAAGAAGAATGTCCAATATTTTTCTCCATAGCGTTTTCTCGAACGCCGCCCGAGTCCATCTTCTACTGACCAAGTCTGGATGTATTGATTTTTTTTTTAGAGTGTTTGTTTTCACGACAACACCATTTTGCCGATCATTCAAGATGTGCGATAGTCTAGAAGGATATCATTTTGTACATATATATTTATACATATATACAGGGTTGTCGACGTTCGGGACGGGCCAAACTCCCGAACCCGAATGCCCAAACGTTTCGCACCCCCTCTCGACGCGTTTGTCCGTTCGGCTGAATGCGAAAAAAAAAAAAAAAAAAAAAATCTAAAAAATCTAAATACGATATATGTTATACAGAAGTATAAACTAAACAACATTTGCCTTGATGTTACATCAAAATACTTTACCAAATTTGAAATAAAAATCAAATACTAAAAATAAATAATAAAAATAAAAATTAGAAAAAATAAAACGAGAATGAAATTATTGAGTGGGCGAGCACGTTTTTGACATCGCCATCTTTGATGATTTTTTTTTTTTTTTTGCTGTGAAAAATACCATGAAATTTTATATATGTGTATCTTACATAATAGAGAATATACAAATAAAATTTGAAAAATAACAATTTTTTGCACGCCCCGAAATAAAGGAAAAACAAAAAATGAGTGGGCAAACAAGTTTTGACACCACCATCTTTGCCGATTTTTCATTGTTTTCTGGCTAAATAGATTGGCTTCAAAATTACGAGGGAGATATCATACATCACAGAGAACTCACATAAAAAGTTTCAGAAAAACATAATGATACTTAGGTGTCAAAATAATTTTTGCGGGGTCTGAACGACCTTCAGGTTCGGTCCCCGTACGGGGACCCGAATGCCCGAACGTTCAAGGGTTAACTCAGGGGCCTCCGTAATTATTATATATACATATATATTCCTACTAAATTGAATTTTATCGTGATACCTCTTTTTTTATAAATTGTGTATACGGGACTAGGATTATCTACAGGTTTCATGATTGGTTTAGACCGTCCTAATCGAACGGCGTGCGTTTTGAAACTAGGAGATCAACGCCCTCTGGAACGAACGACGTCTGGGTTCAGACAGCGTTTTAACCAAACGTACCT
The DNA here is from genome assembly GCA_003427395.1 of Chara braunii. Classification (NCBI taxonomy): domain Eukaryota; kingdom Viridiplantae; phylum Streptophyta; class Charophyceae; order Charales; family Characeae; genus Chara; species Chara braunii. The sequence goes on from BFEA01000048.1 coordinate 4,333,895, forward strand.
ATACTACAGCGAGGAGAGCAAAAACACCTTCGGTTGACATTCCTCTGTGATTGCATATAAAAAGTTTAGTACGTGGGTCAGTAGCTCGGTAGGAATACGCCCCTAAGGGTGGTGACAACCCCTTCGGAAAGGTAAGTCGTGCCTAGCAGAATCTAATATGTCGTAGGGGACCGTGAAAAATACAGTTCTCGCACTCGACTAGAGCGGCAAGTAAACAATGACGTTGCGACCGTCTCGACGATTCACGATATTATTTACACACTGTTTCAAAGTTTTCTTCTTTTATTTTTTGTAACTCCTGCGTGACGTAGCAGGGAGGGTTCTCGCCTTCTGCGAAAAAGAATCAGGAGCCGATGCGATCAACATCGTGAGCTGAAAACCAACAATTTTAATATTTAACATATGATACGACAATGAACAATGCGTCGATGTTGAAGTGAGGGATATCTGCAAGATCCCACAGAAATGGTTTGCAATGCATTTAAAGGTTTATAACGTATTGCACGCCTTATCATCACTAATAAATTTCTTGTCATATATGCTAATCATGAAACATATGTTTTCTACGTATATTTTCAAACCCAATTTTTGACTTCGAATGTTGTTAAAAATCCTCGACTATTATTAACTTCGGTTCTCAAAGATGTATTTTTGTCCCTTCTGAAAAATTGTGATGACACCCTATCATATATCATGTTTTTTTAATAATAAATCCACGTATTAGTAAAGGGTTGTATCGATCATATGAAAGCAAAGGCGCTCGACGTTTTTCGAACTCCATTTTATGCTTTTTTTGGTAAGGGGTGAATTACTCAATGCAAAGGCGCTCAACGTTTCGAGCTTCATTTGATTGTTATTTTTGATAAGGGGTGAACTACTCATGACATATATCCTTACAACCAGGGTTACCAGCCCATACGTACGGAGACCCCTAAGCCGACTCCGTATGTACGGGCATTCGGAGTCCCGTACGGGGTCCGAACCCGACGGCGTTCGGCCCCCGCCAAAAATTATTTAGGGGCCTAAAAATATATAGATTTTGTTTCTGTAAGTTCTCTATGATTTGACATACATGTCTATAAAATTTGAAGTCATTTTGCTAAGCCAAACAAAAATAAAAAATGGCCAAAGATAGCGGTGTCAAAACGTGCTCGCCCACTAACTGTTTCATTTTTTTTCCATTTTTTACTTATTGTTTTCAGTTTATTGCGGGGCCTAAAAAAAAACCTTATTATTTTTTGAAACTTTTTTAATGAGTTTTGTATTATGCGAATTGTATCTCTGTAAAATTTTGGGGCATTTGGATGTTCGAAAAAACAATAAAATCGCCAAAGATGGCGGTGTCCAAAACGTGCTCGTTCACTCACTAATTTTAATTCTCTTTTCATTTATTTTTTAATTTTTATTACTAGTTTTATTTTTTGTATTATATTTTTATTTCAAATTTGGTAAGTAATTCGGATGTTATGCTCAAACAAATGTTGTTTATTTTATTTTTCTTCATAACAAATTTTATTTTTCAGATTTTTAATTTTTTTTTTTTTTTTNTTTTTTTTTTTTTTTTTTTTTTTTTTTTTTTTTTTTTTTTTTTTTTTTTTTTTTTTTTTTGGTGGGTTGTGTTCGACCCGAACGACCGAATGCATCCCCAAGGGTTCCCCGTTCGGCCCGTCCCGAACGTTGGTTACCTTGTTTACAACACCATTTTTTAGTTTGTATGGAAAAAAAGAAGCACCTGCGATTTTGCGTTAATTATATTAAATTCAATGTGTAAACAATTAAAATTTTTGTCATTTTTCCTGATCATCGATAACTTACTCAAGCATTTGATAGTTGCTCATTATTCGAAGTTGACTTAACATGAGATTTATTCAGCCACAAGACTCATGAATGTGTATGTTTGAAATATGGTACGAGACAATAATTAGGTTGACATGCCCATTAGCCTACAAATGCCTCACTAATCTTTGGAGCTGCGATGACGAGTATTGTTTGCATATTAAACCACTATGTCCTCGTCCATCTAGATATATTATGATATACTAACGATTCTTAAATGAACAGTATAAGCGGTGTTAGAGTGATCTCGTTAGACAAAAAAACATGACAAATGTAAGTTTCTATCGTAAGAGATGAAGTACTATATATTATAGGGCTGGACCAACCGACAACCAACGGTCGCCACCCTAACTGAAAATGTGGTCGTACCTCACCGGAGGCAAGCTTTTGGGTGTCGAGGGAGCAGGTGGTTTAAAACATCCAAAAACTCAAGGACAGGATTCAAGCCACTAGCCTGCATCCCCCAATGTTATTAGTGTGTACTTTTTTTTTTCTTTTATGAAAAAATGTTTATAAAACTTGTTATCATTCATGAGCACCCAAAGATTTACTAGCACTTCACACAACTTTAATACAAGGACCTACCATTTGATTTCATAAATGATACCTGAATAATGTTTTTGGCCCTTAAGGTCACTTGAACTACATGACATACACATCTTCAACTGTACCTTGACCACAAAGGTCATCATCGATGCACCTAACTAAAACAGGCGGACCATGTTTGAGCAGCGTGACAAAGAAACTTTTATCTGGTTGAATACTCTAATAAAAAATTTTCCTTGGATACTGAGTCGATAATGCAAGCGAAAAGTTATTGAAAATTTTTCTCAACGAACATGAAACTTCATTTTTTTTAGGAGTTACCAACTACAATCCACACCTCTTCTACAAGACACAAAACACGGGTGACAAAATTATTGCGTATTGAATGACCTGCATGTATTTGTTTGACTTCAGCCTTAGGCATCCATTCGACATATAGGAAATAACTTAAGGATGCTCATTACAAGAAACCAGAACTTTGTGCAAATGTTTACCACATATTTTCAATTAAGAATCATCAACGATATCATCTTGCTAGATGACACTTGTCCAAACCCAAATTCTGAAGGACTTCCGCACAATGGCCATCACCCACTTCCCTCTCTTCATATTGTCAGATTCAGAATGACTCCCCTCTTCGACACTCGCACAATTACTATGTATTTTTATATCCTTGTAGATCACTATGCCAGGCAAATCCAAGTGTATTGACTGAAGTCACAATCTGTCGTAGCGACGCAAGCCCCAAAACGATCCTTCGTACGAAGAATTGCATGCACTTCCAATTCAACCTCAACTCTCTGAGTCAATTGTTCCTCTCACGCGAGCGCACAAGCACACATACACACAAACGAAGAGAGAGAGAGAGAGAGAGAGAGAGAGAGAGAGAGAGAGAGAGAGAGAGAGAGAGNAGAGAGAGAGAGAGAGAGAGAGAGAGAGAGAGAGAGAGAGAGAGAGAGAGAGAGACATAATGAAAGGAAATCGATCTCGTCATGACGACTTATTGACCATTGTTCATTGTTTGACAAAGTACACACCGTTTTTTCCCTCTTGTTTCTATCCGTGCCAATAATTGACCTGAGTCATACCGAAGGTTTACCAATTTGAGGATTTTCCTCCAGACATTGTGTGTCGTTACAACACCCGGTTTCACTCGGTTTATATCCGACTACTAGACCATATTCATACTATGCAAATCAGGTTGCGAAAAAGGAAAGAAACTGATCTCCTCATGACGACTTATTGACCATGGTTAATTGTTTGATGAAGTATACACCATTCTTGCCCTCTTGGCTCTATCCGTACCAATAATTGACCTTAGCCATACCGAAGGTTTACCAATTTGAGGATTTTCCTCCAGACATTGTATGTCGTTACGACACTCGGTTTCACCCGGTTTCTATCCGACTAGACCATGTTCATGGTATGCAAATCAGGCTGCGAAAGCAATTTTTCAAACTCTGATTTTTTTGCACCAGCGAGGGAAGAGTGTCTATCCGATATTGTCGTTGCTTACAACACATCAGTCTACCTTACCATTGGCATGACACCATTTGAGTTTGGGCATGGAGTACCACCTGACACCCTACATATTACCTAATTCCTCGCCATTGGCCTACAAGTTGCACAAATTGCTTATCAAAGATCGGGATAGGATGACTTGCTCGCGCATGCAGCAATAGGCAAAACCACGATACTTACCTTGCCCCTTTGATACAAATTTTGTTACGGTTTTGACATACATCACTTTGGTGTAGGCTGCAAAATCTTCCCTCCCATTTGGTTGAAACCGTTTCATATTTCGGATCCTTTAGAGGATCAACTCGATCTCCACACTCCTTTTCCTATGGATCCAATGTTTAACTCCTGAGTTGACTATCTTAATGTTCAGAGGGACTCGTTTTCGAACTGTCATTTACAGAGCCTCCTTTTATGAACGGTCTTCATAGATCTGGGAGATCTTTGCACATCACCATAACAGTAACAAGCAGGGTTACCAACTGGGTCGCCTTGATTGCCTCAGATTGGCCTGGATGGCCTGGCCGCGCAAGGTCCAGGCGAAGTTCCAATCAACGTCCCAGGCAATCCCCTCACAAAAAAAAAAAAAAAAAAAAGGAAAATTACGTCCTGACAGTCATGTAGAATTACAAACCAAACAACTTTCAACTGAGGTTTCACTCCAAAATTGGTTACAAGATCAAAGAATAAAAATAAAAACAAAATACTAAATTATATCATTATGATACCTCTTTAAGCCCCTCTGAGCCCTTTTGAACCCTATTTATACCCATAGACCAAGGCTGGTACCCGGATGGACCAGGGACCCCTCTTCCGACTGGGAGCCTCTTAGTTGGACCGGCCGGTGGGTTGGCCCGGTTGGCTCCCAGTTGCCCCTAATGCATTTTTGCTGTGGGCCAATTTTTTTCTTCTTCAAAGGGTCGGGTGCACTTGCATGACCTCCCGCAGTCTGTCGCCGCTACACTTGTGGAAAACTGGGGCCGACAGACTCTTCTTTTCAGACATAAAGAGGCGGCCAATCTTGGCTGCAGATCGCCGCAAATCGTTGCAAATCAGCGACAAAGATCAGCCGCCTCTTTAGTTGAATCGGGCGGTACATCGAACACATCGTCTCATTTTAAATTCACAACGGGGTGTAGAACACATCACACGTCCAACCCCCTCAAACCAGCTCGAGACCACCTTGACAAGGGTATTTGCCGGGGATTTTTTAACGCCGGACATTGTCTGACCTCTCTGTTGAATTGAAGGACTTGATGAGACTTACGTTTGCCAAAAGTTTATTCAGATCCGACCTATGACTGAGAAACTAAAAATTTTCGAGTTTTAGCCCGGACTCTTGCAGCGTCCGAGAGTAACGACAATAGCTGGCAGTGCTTCGTTTTTGTCGAAGCCGCAGAAGAGCGCGAACATGGAAATGCTAAAGTTTAGACCTATTCTACCTAATATAATATCGCAGCCGCGCAATTCACAGCCTAAGTAGGCTAAATGGGGAGTCGTGCCGAATATGGGAGGTCGCTCAGGCTATTGACAGATAGTCGGTCGTGGAAAAGGGTGGGAACAAACCGATGTCGAGGCCTGCCCAGTTAGGTAACCAATCAAGTCGTCGTCACGTGGTTAACCGACGGCGCAGGGCTAACAAGCGAGCCTTGTTAGGCCTCAAGTAGACAAGGTCTGCAGGGCCTGCAAGGCCACCGACAGGGAGAATAACAACTAGGCAAGCTCTTCTTAAAGAAGAGCTGCTCCTATCATTGTCGTGATAGGAGCTAGCCCAATAGGTTACGACGCCAAACTTTCGCCCAACGGATCCTGGGATCAAGTCTGGCTGCACGCATCCTACTGGGCCAGCTCCTTCTAGAGCAGACCATTGAGTGAGGGCAGTTGGGCAGCGTGGCCGATTTCGCCCGTGCGATCTTCGAGAGCGCACGACTGAAATCAGCCACGCCGAGATTGCATGGCCCCTGTGTAAGGATGACACGTATAGATGGAGAAATAATCCAAAAAAAATATTAAAAAAATAAACGGTGCTTGAGGACTCGAACCTTGGCCTGCAGCTGAATAGCCACGATATAACCGTTGGCTTTAAACCAACGGGGAAAAAAAAACAAAACTAAAGCTTAGTCATGAACGACGCACCAGATGGCGCACTGCGAAGTAATTGGGACATTTAAGATCCCAGTAGCTCTAACGGTATCCGTTCTGAACGGGCGACCGTTTTTATGGTAAGTTTTTTGTTTTTTGTTTTTGTCCTTTTTAGATTTTTTTAATTTTTAGATTTGCTTTATTTTTTTTACAAATTTTATTGTTTTTTTTTAATTTTTATTAAAATTAATAAGTGCGCATTCGTTTTTAACGAACGGGCTGTCACTTTAGTTTAGGATGAGGAAAATCGAACAAATCGGCCACCATAAGGCGGCCACGTTCTTAGTGCGGGTTGAAACCTTGTACTTGAGTTACGAGGGACTCTCTCAACGCTTTGTGATAGTTTCCAACTGCGAGGGATGGGCGAGTCATTTTCTGGTGGTCGAACGAACATTATTGCGGCACCGTTTGGACCTCTACTCGTTTCCCCCTTAGGGTTTTTTCGATAGTTCGCTGACCACTTACAACGGTCTCGACTGTTGGGAGAGAAAGGAAGAGAGAGAGAGAGAGAGAGAGAGAGAGAGAGAGAGAGAGAGAGAGAGAGAGAGAGAGAGAGAGAGAGAGAGAGAGAGAGAGAGNAGAGAGAGAGAGAGAGAGAGAGAGAGAGAGAGAGAGAGAGAGAGAGAGAGAGAGAGAGAGAGAGAGAGAGAAAGAGAGAGAGAGAGAGAGGATGAAAAGTCGCCAACCTGGCGGCTGACTTCACGTGACTTTCATGATAGGGACTTACTCTCCCCAAAAGGCAGCAATGGCGCCCGTTACATCGGAAGACCACACTAGAAAGGTAAGTTGATTTTTTTGTTTTGTTTGCTCTTTAGATTTTCTTTAGACTTTTTTTCTTTTATTTTTGTTTTCTTCTATTTCGTATGGTATTTTCCCATCAGCTCGTCGTGACATCCGTTTTCCTGTGCCCGTTGGTTGTCGAAAACGGGCAGCAAAGTTTAAGTGTGCCCAAACCTGGCGCCGTAAGGCATCTAGGTGCAGACACGAGTTGGAAAGGGGTAAAAGACCTTGTTGAACTTGACTCCAGTTCGGCTAAGTGAAGTGACTGAGGGACTGACCGTTCGAGCTGCCCTCACATAAAAAAACGAGGGGTAAAAAGAAAAAGAAAAGGGAAGAAAAGGAAAACGGCCGCGAATATAATCACGGTCGTGGAACAGGTGCAGCCCCAAAACATTTTAGGAGGTGATGAGACTGCACTTGTTCGTTTTAAGCAAGCAGCAGTGAAGTGGCTGAGTACAACCATTTACATGAGTATCGGGCCTGGGAAAATGGCCAGATACTTCTGGGGGTTCATGACCTTGGTTCCCCAAGGGGAAAACCAAGGCATCTAACTCCTGGCCGTTGATTTAGATTGAGGGTCATGAGCACCCACGAATTTGTTTGACTGTGGGCAAAACAGCTGCCCACATGCCTTCAACTGGCTATAAAATCCAGCACTTCACCCAACAACCTCATATTTGTGGCATTGCTGCTGGGACATGTAGTTGTGTGAATGATGGCTTGCTGCTACATGCCGTTGTAGAGGGGAGGTGCTGCTGGTGGAGGTGTTGGAAGTCTGCGGGAGTAGTTGGGGGAAAGACGGGCAACAGCCATAGCAGAGGCTGGGAGCTCACTACCTCACCTCTGCATAGGTACCGCTGCTGGTGGGCTGCGTCAGGGTCCGGATGGTGCATCAAGCGACAACTTTTCTAGTGAGTTTGGGCTGCCGGACTGTCGCCGTCGTATCAAGACCTTTCTAAGAGAAGGTGCTGCAGGATTGGTTGCACGACACTGAAGTTTTTTTTACTGTGACTGAGGGGAGGTGTTGTCCGTTTGGCGGCATGACAACGACGACGTATTCAGGGGCCAGTTACGCTGCAGAAATTACGACGCGGCCACACATGAATTTCCAGGAGGAGGTGCTGCCCGACAACAACAACATTATTTTTGGTGCGGTTATGGTGTTCGGTCACAGCACGTCAACGACATTATTGTGACGGAAAATGCTGAGGATCTTTTGCGTCATAGTCGAGATGTTTTTTTTGTTTGCGATCTGCCGGTGATGGTGCGGGGCAACCATGATACCGGCTGATGGCATGACGAGTGGTGGTCCGCCGTTATGTGTTTTGTAGCACTGATGCATATTTGGAACTGTGCAGTGGTGCGGGGACCGGCGGCATGAAGAGATTGCAGAGTAAATGCATGCAGCAATGTTTGTCAAATTCTTAATTTCCAGATTTGATAAGTTCTCATCTAAATATGAGCTTTCCCTTCCAACTACATCTATATGTTCAAGATGGAATGAACGTCTGGACGAGTTTATGAAATCCTTTAATTAACTTTTTACTCTACTATAATAAATATCTTCCAGTTTAGATTTGATTAACCTATTTATGACTGAAAATCCTTACTTAGAATGACAGTCCAATTAAAATATTTCATGAACTTATCCAGACTTTCATTCCATTTCTAATATGCAGTCGAAATAAGAAGGAATACCCTATTTTTGGAATGAAAGTTTGCAAGTAAGATGAAATTTTTTAAAATTGGAGTGACATTTTTTAAAGTGAAATGAAAATTTAAAATTTAGATCGTAATTTTATTATAGAATGATTATTTAATGCTGAGAATTATTTCCGTTGGCACATGTGATTTGAATCAAGGCCACCTTTGTTATTATTAATTTTTTTGTGGCTTGCGGTACGAGAGGTGTTGGTGTTTGAAACGATCCGGTGCTGCATTTGATGCGGTTTGGACTTGCGATGGCATTTGGGGACAGTCTTGGAAGATTGTGATGCAGTTGATAACTATGTAGGGCATTGCGACTTCGTGAAACTTATCGATGACAACGCCCTCTTTGAGGGTTATCTCATCGAGTCTTTTCAGTGGACTGCACCCTTGCTCATTCGGACATTGAAAAAAGAAGCGAATATCGTTCAATGGAACAACCACAATTTATGGAGTTGTGGCCTCATATTTTCATCTTCGACGATGATCATGTTTCAAATTTGATTGAAATACTACCCGACTTTCTTGAGTGAACCTGACCAAACTTCACTCAAGGCCAGTCAGTTAAATGACTCAGATTTTCCTTCACAACTGTGTGAACCCGCACTTTGCTTGACCCTTGTTTGTTTTGAATTCTCAAAAGAAAGAAAGTTGTGTACGTCATGCATGTGAGCGGAAAAATCAGATTTGTGTATGTGGTTGCATTATTTTCTTTGAACTTAGTATTGCTTTGAGTGTACGTAGGTAGAAGGATGCTTGCAAATAAAATTGATTATACTTATTTGAGAAAAAGAAAACAAAATTCCTTTTACTTTTCAACTGCATGCTTATTAAAAATACTTGTTCTGAAAAATATTCAGTGGATGTTATAAAACGAATTCGATTGAAAAAAAGCAGATACAATCAAACAAACTTGTTTTTTTCTCTCCTAGGATTGACCCGTTCTATCCCGAATGACCTTATTTACCTGTACTTGTCCAAATGATTCTCATTTCTCCTCTGACTTTCTTCGTCCAAGCTAATTGCGATAGATGCTTTCTCTCTTTTAAGGAAGCATCTGAGCGAGGGTTCGTTGCTTTAGGAGCCGACCCTGTTATAGACGCAAAATGGACTGTTCAATTGACGGGTACTTGCTGATTCGGTGGACACGGCCCAACTTCTGAGATCCGAGCTTTGTGCTCGGGCGAGGAGAAGTACCCCAGAGCACTTCCTAGAGGGAGAGACATGCAACACTTCAAGCAGTGCACCTGATTAAGAATCATCCGCCAAACAGTCTGTCATCCAAAAAAGATTGAAAGTGTATGAAGACAAATGTGTACGTGCCTAATTTTATGCCGACGGTATGATGGAATAAACGACTTTGACAGCGCATTTCATCAAGTCAAAACTGAGGCAGTCTATTACCTCTGCATCAATATTATTGTCGGTAGTCAACTTGTTGGCGGTTGTTTGATTGTTTTGCGGTGTTCCACACGGTCGGATTGTATTTCGATCTTATATTATTAAAGGTATCTAATGATGATTTTAATCCTTTAATGAATTGTTGTTTCTCGCTTGGTTAAAACCGTCATAGACGACCTGCGTTTGCTTCGTACTTAGGAACTCAGCGCCCTAGGGGACGAACGACTTTCGGGTCCACTTGGCATTTAACCAAGCGTATTTATACTACAACGAATGAGCAAACGCACTCAGCTGATCTACCTTTGCGATTGCATTTAAAAACTTTCGCTTGTGGGTCAGTAGCTCAGGACGGATATACCCCTAAGGGTGGTGACAACCCCTTTTTGCCTCGCAGAAACCTATCCTGTCGTAGGGAACCGCGGGATGTGCAATTGATGCACCCGGCTAGAGCGGCGAAAGGACGATGAGATCACTTCCGCCTCGACGGTTCGCGGGGTTATTTTGCGTCGTTCCCGAGTTATCTATGATTTTGGTTCTTACTCCTGCGTGACATGGCCGGGAGGGCTTCCGCGCTTTGCAAAAAAGCGGAAACCGATGCGAGCGACACCTTGAGGCCTCCACCACCCAACACCGAATCCAGCAATCGTGTCTTCAATTGCTCTAAGTTTCCCTCCTCTTCCCCCATCCCGACCTAGCACACCACCCAAAATAAATTCTACCCTTCAAAGTTTTAATGCCGAATCCTCGAGCCCCGTTGTATTTTGCAATTAAAAAAAATGAAGTACAAAAATCATTATTTTTTTTGCGCATTCGGTTTTCCGATTGACCCACCTGGGCTGCTCAACCAGCCAGTTGCAGGCCCAACCCTACCACAAACACAATTAGGTGAAACATCACCGAATTCAAAGATGAGGCCGGATTTGGGGACATCTCAGTGGGTGCAAAATTGCTTCACTACCTAAAAAGGAAAAAAAAAAATTGACCCCCTTTTGGTGTCGGCAGGGGAATTAGCGAGGAGGTAAAACCGACTTGAAAAGGCGTGCGATGGGGAAGTGGCAAGGAAGTGATCTGGGTTACACAGCCATGATGAATGTTCCTGCAGGGCAAAAAGAGTGAGATGAAGGTCTTGGGAATAAGATGGCGATGAAAGAGTGGAAAACTTGCGGGGTGGAGGGGCAAGTGATATCATCAGGTTTTCTTTAATACACGAGTATACTCACAACCCTGATCCCTGTCGTCATGGTAGCATTTGGATGATGATGACCTATAATCTTTCGATCTCCTGGAGGCGGCGGCAGATTCCATTTCTTGACGCTAACCAGCAGAAAACAGCAAGATATTTTATCGTAAGCCCCGCGACGCAAATGGCGTGGACCTTCCGACAGTCCTGGGGTCAGGAAGAATTTGATACTTTGGGTGACAACCCTTTCTTACCTGGCAGGATGCCGAAAAATAAGCATCCCGCCTGACAATGTTCATGCAGTAATTATATTCTACCATGATGAGAGGATGCACGTTGTCCATTCCTTTGCACATTGCTCTGTGGATAACTTGCCGAGTGTCCTTTGAAATGTAAGAGCCAACGCAGTCCTTGGCTATGGAAGCGACTCAATTAGCAAAGTCAGCAGCCATAGCCTTCCCCCGAGCAGTTTGTCCCCTGTGCAAGCGCGAAGTGAGCCTTCCACCCTTCACGAAGGCCTCTACCATCACAAGGTCCCTAGCTGAGTGCGGTCCCAGATAGGCCTGCATGCATTTCATCAGTTCCGAGCCTTATCGTGTATGCATTCTGTTAATTCCCAGTTCGGTTTTAGGGCATACTCACACTAGCACCATCTTAACTGTAACTGACCACATCGTACTCACAGTAGCACTATCTTAATGTAACTGACCGCTATTACATCCAGACCAGGATAAATACATTCCTGAAAGAAGTAAAAGAAGTCAGAGTATGAGTATGCCCTTACTCAGTTATTGTTTCCAGTTGCTGCATATTTCGTTAGAGCCAATACAGTCATTCTTCGTCCCAATAATTTTTGCCCTTCGGCTAAATGGTGTTTTTGAGAACTCTGCCTGAACACTGAACAGGCACAGGTCTGTCTTGCTTCGACCTGCCACCAGATGCCGTTTCACATTTTGTTCTTAGTTTGTCTGTTTGTTGCCGGGTGCGTTCGCAATTTCTTGCTGCTCACATGACAAGGTAGGGCCCTGGAACTCCAATGGATGCAGGCAACACGTTTTTGGCCTGCGTTTTTTTTTTTTTTTTTGAGAGGGTCTCCATCTATTGGTGGGGAGCATCACCTGCTGGAAAACGGGTCCAGCGTCCCTTATACAAAATGAGTCAGGATGATATCAGGAAACCTGAATGAGAAAATGCCTGCCATGGCCAGGGGCCTCGTTTTTTTAGCCTGGCCACATGGCTACCATCTGGATGACAAGATCCTTGGTGGTCGGATGGGCCAGATACGAGGCTGAGCAGTATAATGGCCGTCCCAACAACATATAGTAGAATGAAGCCCAATAGGAGGTAGGACGTTTTTCATTCATTTTGTGCGAGTAGCAGCCTAGCACTACCAGGCAAGAGAAGAGGTTAGCGCTGACATACCTAGTAATGGTTGGAGCTGGGGTGGAGTCCACTCCCCAGCCTAGCACCAGTGCCTCAAGGCTCTGCGCTTCGCCAGGTAGCACCATTCACTACCATTCGCGTGTGTGTTGTCATATTCGCTACACAACTCCACAAAAAAGCATGACTGTGCCAGGGCATTTCGTTGGACTTCGAACCACAACAGTCTTCCCAGGATGCATTTGACTAAGTTTAGGTCGCACCCTGTCGCCCAGCATCAGTGATATCCCCGAGAAAAATGGTTGACTTTACACTGACCCCACAATCCTAGCAGACTGTCGGTCCAAGCGCCTGACCAGAATTGCAGTGAGTCTGAGAAACTACTGGTAGTCTGTCACCACCATAAGACCCATCAGTGTGTGTGTGTGTGTGTGTGTGTGTGTGTGTGTGTGTGTGTGTGTGTGTGTGTGTGTGTGTGTGTGAGAG
>BFEA01000048.1:4347135-4367664 GCA_003427395.1 Chara braunii
GAGAGAGAGAGAGAGAGAGAGAGAGAGAGAGAGAGAGAGAGAGAGAGAGAGAGAGAGAGAGAGAGAGAGAGAGCAGAACCTGTGCACCACATTCATCAGTATGGAACCTACAGCGCAAAACGTCGATCCGCTAAACAAATGAAGGATTCGAGTTTTCAACTTTTCAGTGGGAACTGCCCAATAGACTATTATCTAGGTTACCAGGGCGGACATCAGATCCGACCGGACAACAGGGCCGAACGGTCCACCCTGAGCCTTCTGAACTTGACCAAATTATTTCTCGTGTTTTAAACTTTCTTTTTGAAAATTTCTTCTTGTGGTTTCTAAGTCAGCTGAGGCGCTGCATCTGCTGCAAAGGCTGCAGGACACTCAAAAAAAAAAAAAAAAAAAAAACGCTGCAGCGGCTGCAGCGCTGATGATTTTCTGACAACGCAATCTTTAGTGATTTTTTTTTTTAACGACTTCAAATTCCATGAAATTTTACGACGGTATAGCTCACATTACAAAGAACCCATAAGAGGGGGAAAAAAGGTTCTTTAACCCAAAATAAAAGAAACAGGGAAAATGGAAACAAAAAATATAAACATCGACTCAGAGAGCATGTATTTGACACCGCAGATGCAGCACCTGCTGCAGCAGCCGCCGTGTTTGCTGCTGCTGCATGTGCGGTGGCAGCTGCTGCCAGCTGCTGCATCTGTAGCACCTGCTGCAGCAGATGTTGCAGATCCTACACGTGTGGCAGGAGGTTCTACATGTGCTGCAGGTGCACCTGCTGCATCTGCACCACCAACGCACCCTCCACGCACCCCCCCCCCCCCCCCCCCCCCCCCCCCCCGCCACACCCTACCCTCTTTCCCGATGTTTTCAATTTTTCATGCTTTTTTGCTCGAAATGAGCTGAATTTTGTCTTATGGGGTCTCTGCATGGAGCGTCCAACCCCCGCTTTTAAGTCGGGAGAAAATGAGTTGTCCAGAATCCCAGACAAGTCCCACCCAGGATGTCCTCCGTACGGACGACTAGTAACCTGGCATATTCTGAATTATACTCTCCAAGGAAAGGAGCTGAAAATCCACACAAGGGTTTCCTTCATGGGTACTTCAATGAAGGAGGGGTAGGTCAACAGCATAACGACTTCAGCAATCACCCTTGGCAAAGGCAAGCACTAGGAATTGACGCATGCCGCACATTGGGACATGATCTTGAGATACAAACAGCAGATCTTGATGGGTTGTGCAGCGTGCTTTTATGTCCCTCTGGAAGTTGTGCAGTGTGCTTCTATGTCCCTCCAAATGTGTGCATGCAGTTCAGTTCACGGCAGAAGATGTCGCCATCCACGTGGCAAAAATGCAATAAGCATGTATGACATGCGCATCACATCGTAAGCCAGGCATATGTACTCACATGAAACATGCATGGACATGGATGATAAGCAAAGACATTACAAAGCATTCTAATACGTTGACATGAGATAAAGATCGCCCGAACTGTGTTACTGCATCACATTGCATTTCCCATAAATCATAGTCTCTAAGGGATCCTCTTGCTAATATTTATCAAATCAACACAGGACTTCCCTTGGGATTGATCCATCCAAGTCAAGTCTTATTTTATTAGTGGCCATGATTGGAGCTATAGTACTTACCATGCGAATCTATGTTGTTCTTCATTCTAAGCCGCATCAAAAAACGCAGTTACGAATCAAAAAATTAAACAAAACGTAAGTTAATTGGAAAAACAGAAAGTTTTGACTCTCTCTCTCTCTCTCTCTCTCTCTCACACACACACACACACACACACACACACACACACACACACACACACACACACACGTCGCCACACACACAAACACACTGTCCTTTGGGACATCCGTTAGAATTGGAACGATTCATAGGACTGACAGAGGATTAGCATGGCCCCAGCGTGGGGATGGTTAAAAACAAGAAAGTACAAGAAAGTTTAACACAGTTAAAGTTGTACACAGTTAAGAATGACACAATTGAAAGAAAAAAAAGGGACAGTTCGATGCACGCACCAGACAAAGAGAAAAGGCAAGTCGGTGACAAGAATCAATGCCTCCCTTATTCATCTGTTACCATTGCGGGCTGGAAAGCGCAACAGGTTGTTGATGCATGTCATTGCTCGAAAACATAACGAGCAGGCAGCTGCATCCTGGGCGAGTCTTCGCATAGTTTGCATGTAAGGGAGTTTTCAGTCTACTATAGGATTTGCAAGGTGGGTAGCATTACTTAAAACTCAGGCATATGACCTACCGCACTATCTCCAAGTGAAATTATGTAAATTATATCCTGACCTGCAAGGTGGATAGCATAACTTAAAACTCATGCATGTCTTACTTACGCTCTGTCTATGGATCCTAACGTAACCTACTCGAATGTCCTATACCGACCCTAATATTATCGACTACTCTAACATCATATGGACTGCACTTTGCCAAAAACATTGAGCAGATACATTGTGGAAGGACATAACAGTAAATTGCATGCATTAAGAAAATTACAGCAAGTTACATAAAGAAGAATTACAGGTAGGTAGGTTGGGAGGGAGTCCTATAGGATTAGGGGGGCTCTACCACATGGCCAAGTGCCAAAGGTGACTCTCATATGTCTGTAATCCAGCCTCTACAACAACCTGGGCTTTTATGAAAAAAAAATGGGATACTGAATCATCCTTCGTTTTCTCCAAAAAGAGGATATTTATTTTCTCATTTTCATTATTTCATTTATTAAATTTATTTTATTTTATTTTATTTATTACAGACTGGATCCCAAGAATATAGATTGGAGCCTCAGCCTAACCCAGCTGCCAGAAGCAGTGTCTAGTAGTCACGTGCTGACGCCCTTTCTTTTTTTGGAACGGGGTGACGAGTGCACAGTCACGATTTCAGTTTCAAATCCAGTTCAGGCATCCCTCAAATACAACACATCCCCACCCGACACTTTTCACAATTTCTTTTTTTCGGGGGTAACTAGGGCGGGGATGTGTTGTATTTGAGGGATACATTCACAATTTTCCTCGGTTTGACACAACATCTGCGAACTCGTGACTGAAACGCATTTTTAAAATGAGACTGTGACAGCGCCCTAGTTTTTCCTCCCCCTTAGTGTGGACATATGTGTGTTGCATGTAAAAATATACGTCCGAGAAATGGCTATACATCACTATAGATAACATACGCTTGCATCCAGGCAACGCCTGCACAAGGTAGACTTCTGAGGAAGATAGCATGCCCTAAGAGTGCACGCGTCGACAGACGAAAGCAGGGGGCACCGGCTCAGAAAAATGTCCCACACAATTTAGAGACAGAACAGAGACCGGAGAAAAAAATGAGCGATGGAATCATAGTTGATGGTCAGAGAACAGAATGGTTGATATCGAGAGAGGGGACACATAGGGTGAATTATTGGGAGATGCAGGGAGGGGGATGCTGTTTGACAGAGAGACTGCAAAAAGACTTGGCAAGGACAGGGGCAAAAGACAGATTTGAATGCAGGAGAGGATGTGTGAAACCCACCACTCCTTCCTCTGGATCTGCCCCTCGCCTGATGATTTTGGGAAGGGGGATAATTTTGTCGGTTTAGTATCATCTGGTACACATCATGACCAGAGTACCGACTTCGGTCGCCACTCTCGGAAAACGGAGGCCCTCTTCCTATATATAGTGGTGGTTAAGTATCATCTTGCACATCATGACCACAAACTTCACAGTCCAGTAAATAATACCAAAATTACTTAATACTCGCAAAGTGTGTGATTATTAATGTCCCAAAAAGCAAAAAGTCGATACTTGCAGTGAATAATCATGCTGACAAAGAGAATGGTTCGTGTTCCTTCGTAGAACAGACATTCTCCGAGTTCACGCCAAAAGACTTCAGCGATAGCCTTGCTGAAGAATGCATCTGTAAACACTTGGCTTCGGCATACTAGCCCACTAAAGAGTGCTGGCCCTCGTAGACGGGGCCAGCTATGGCGCCGCCATTGAGGCTTGCGGCCAGAATCAGACTTGACAGCATAGGCTTGGGTGGAGTAGAGTTTCAGCCATAAAGGTGGGCTGCTTCAGCCCCTCTTTCCCCCTCCCCTCCCCGCCCCCCCCCCAAAGCCCCCCCCGCAAAAAAAAGGTGCAATCTCTGGACTTAGGGCCCTGACATTGTACATTTCTTTTGAATGATGCTCATGCCGCTTCCCCATAAATGCTTTTTGGTTGTCGACCTCAGAATGGAGTAGAAATTGCTTTTTGGTTGTCGACCTCAGAATCGTCTTCCCTCATAAATGACGGAGGTTGAAGCACAAGCAGGTGTGACAATAGAAGAGAGATGTCGTTGGCAAGGAGGCAGAAGAGCAGTAAAGGGGGGCGCAAGAGCGAAAGCAAGGTCCACTTTCGCCCCTGTGCCTGATCACTTCAAAATTTGCATTTGTGCTATACAACTTCTTCATTGATCAATGCAATGCGCATGCAGACAAACATGGGAAGAACTGTGCACTAGTAAGGGGAGGATGGATAGGAGAGAGTGAATGGAAGAATAAAAGAGGCAGGCACTTACCTAGGTAGGGGGAAGAGGGAGGAGAAGGAGAGGAAGTGGAGACGGTGGGCCTCTTCCTCGCGTAGGGGAGAGGAGGAGGCCGAGGAGAGAAAGTGTAGAGGACATCGCAACAAGCTGCTGCTACATCAAACCGTTAAAAAAGAATTTTCCTCTCCAGTTGATTATTTCCCAAGGAGAAGCTCCCATTTCCTTATCTGACAACACACAGGAGAAAAAGACAGAGACGGGTCAGAATTCAACCCCCCGGCGCCCCCCCCCCCCCCCCCCCCCCCCCCCCCCCCCCCCCCCCCCCCCCCCCCCCCCCCCCCCCCCCCACCCCCCCCCCCCCCCCCCACCCCCCCCCCCCCCCCCCCCCCCCCCCCCCCCCCCCCCGCCCCCCTTCTAACACTACCAAGGGACAAAACAAAAGACCCGCCCCCACATATCCACGAAGGGTCACAACTGCATCAGGTGCAAAGCACTTCACTCCCCTTCCACGCGATCAGACTGCTGCTGATCTTTACACAGGAGGAAGCTAACAAGACGCCCACCTGCATGCAAAAGGCCGAAGCGCTTACGTGAGCACCGATGCCATTGCGACCGAACCAGCTGCCGACCGCCAGTCCAGACTGGTCCTGCTCGCTGCCGACTTCCAGTTTGTCCAAACCTGAGAGGAGCAGCTGTATGACATACTGCTTTCTGCTACGGGGAGACTTCTCTAAGCTCTCTCTTATGTCAACTGGTTCGCTAACCACTAATACAGACCACAACAAACAGACTGCTAGCTGCAAACGCAATGAATGAAACATCACTTCGTGCATCTCAACCAGTGATATGCCTTCAGCTAGAGACCGAAAAGGATCACCAGACGCACTTCGCAAGCTCACGCAGTTATCTAAAAGTCATTGATTCCCAAGCAAACCCCCTCTTCACTCGACTCTATATATGCCCATGCGCATGTTTCTCCTCCCTCCTCCTCCTCTTCCATCGGTATCTGCATTCTCCATTGGGAGCACAAATTTCGTAGACAAGCAACTCCGACAACACTTTACAATATATCACCCCACTCATAACTGCTAAATTGCTAATAACAATCATTGTCACACACACACACACGCACACACACGCACACACACACACACACACACACACACACACACACACACACACATATAATTCCCTGGCTTAGACACATACCTCTCTCTCTCTCTCATAGATACTTTGCTGGCTCAATGGCTTCTCACCAGTGGTTTGTGACAATGGAACTTGTGCACGTTACCTGAAACAGCAGCACGATAATAAACAACCCATCCACTCACCTCTAGATTCTCTACCCTTTATTCCCTCGCTTGCTCCAACTCCACGCTGTGTGGGCTTTTCCACCCACAACCACAAAACTGTCCATTGTGCTCCTCCTTGCCCTCGACTTTCACCAATTATGCCGTCATTCCGGCGACCTGCAGCCACTGTTCTTCACCTCAACACGTCGTGCTCCTGTCTTCATTGTCAACCACCACAATCTTCCAACCAGAGAGTGTGCCACTCTGCTCTGCTGCTCTTCTTCGTAGCGAGCAGCCCACCTGATCCACCATTGCCATAACCGTTCCGACTTTTGAATCCCACATTCATGGCCCTACTCTCCCAGCTGCTGGGCAGGAGAACGGTTCAAGAACCTCAACAAAGACGAACACAGACTTGAGCCTGGGCGAGTGAGCTTTCTGTTTTCGCACTACCTTCCTGGCCGACAAGACGAGCTGAGCCTTTGGCGGTTAATGTGCATACCGTATCGATTTGAGCAATAGCCAGGTGAAGGAAAGCGAAGCCAAGCAAAACCGCACCAAATCAAGGCCATTCATTGCCGTCGCGCTAAGTCGTCTGCGTGGATGGCAATTGCAGCGCGGCATACGCACCACCAATTGTGCCGCCCTTCTGCTTTTGGAAGTTAATATGCCGTTCTGTGCTCGCATAGAACGCATCTGTTGCCGGATCTTGAGCCGTCATCTCGCTCTTCATTTCTATTGTGATCAACTCCAAGAGATCCTGAAGAACCTTTGTGGTGACCGAAGGACTTCCCTTGTCGAAATAATACAAGTACCTGGTCAATTTTTTTCGTCAAAGAAACGTCAAAGAAAGCAACAGATCAGTGAACGAACAGAAAGGCAGGGCTCCTTCTCCTCACTTCATGGAGGATGTGAGTTTGATGATGTCAGCGGTCCATTTCCATTGGCAGCTCACAAACAAGTAACAGAAGGGGGAGACTCTCTGAAAAGATTCAGAAGCAGTCTCATCATACTCTTGTTTACTTTCTTTTGTCTGTTTTTGAAACTTTTTTTTCTTGTTTCCCCCCCACCCCCTCCTCCCTCTCCGACCTATATTTTTTAAAAATCCATCCCCCTTCTTCCCCATTCTGCATTCTCTTTTTTCATCGCACATCCCTTCTCTTGTCCGCACCCCCACCCCCCGCCCCATTTTCCACCTGTAGTTTTGCAATCCATTTCCCCCAACTAGCATCCTTCTCCTCTTTCCGTTTTTTGTCCACTGGCCCCCTGCCCCCTCCCCCCCCCCTACTCTTTTTTTTTCATCGTACATCCCTTCTCTTGTAAGCACCCGCACCCCCCGCCCCATTTCCCCCCTGTATTTTTGCAATCCATTTACCCCAGCGAGCATCCTTTCTCCTCTTTCCATTTTTTGTCCACTGCCCCCCTGCCCCCTCTCCCCCCGCCTTCCCTTTTGTTTTACTCCTGCATTTTGTTCAATCCATATCCCCCTTCTCCCCCATCCCACAGCACTCTTTTTCATCTTACACACTTGCATCCTTTCTTTTACTGTCATTTGAAATAGGGGCCCTCCTCCCAGCAAACACTGGGATCCTACGTAGCTCTGTGTCTAAACCACACCCCATGTGCCATGATTGCTGTGCGGCCTCCGCTCCACCATGCTCACACTCACACTCGCACTCTTTCTTTATTTGCCTCTTCATCCAGCATAAATCATTTGGAACAATTATAAGCTTCGGAATGTGGACTTGAGGGCGGCTGTCGGGTCACCTGTAGCTATCGAAGTGTGCGAACAAACTTCACCCCTAAAAGCCCCTGAAAGCTTATGAATCTCAACATCAGCACAGGCTGAAAGGTCAACCATAACAATTAAGGTGTGCAACAGAGCTTCGCCCAATTCGCCATGATTGCAGCAATGTGCCCTCAACTATGGGCACAGTCACAAACTCATGCTTTCTTTCTTATTTGCATCTTCAACCAGCCTAATTTATCTGAAAAAAAATGATAATTTATCTGAAAAAAAAATGGTAAAGCTTGCGGAAGTCGAGTTGATGGCAACCATAAGGTGCCCTATAGTTATCAAAGTGTGCCCCCGAACATCCCACTACGGGCAAACGGCTTCGACAGCATGCCTTCAAGGCTTCAACAGGCAACAGCATTCTAAATCAACCTGACTGTCATCGCGGTTGGATGTGCCCCACAGAGTTCTAGCCTGAGCCTGCACCTTCGCAGGTGGAGTGTACATCCCCAAATCCCCTCATTGTAGGGCCCACATCTATTCAGACAGCACCAAGGACTCAGTGAAAGTGAGTGAAAAATTCACACAGCACCAAAGAGGATGCTTGTTCTTACTTGTTCAGGATCTCCACAAAAAGAGTGACTGGGCCACTATGGCCTCGCATAGCAGATGTCATTTGCTGTGCAGCATTAGCAATCCTGAGTGCGCGTTTCAGGCACAACAGCACCCTGGCAATCAAATCACACGACAATCGAGTATTAATTTGAATTCAAATTTCAAAACCATTGCCAGGACAAGTATACATCCAAGATAGAGACGGGCTACTCTTCTAGATAGAAAAACTTCAAAAGAGTTAGAAAAAAAGCATGTTAACAGTTGGACTCTAAATTCCCATCTTCATTTTTCTCTTTTCTCGTTTTCAGCTGGGAAGATTTTCATGACAGGCTGGTATGGACCGGCCGGCCACCCGGGCATGATGCCCGGGGGGGTCTGACGTCCGGGATACCTGGGCATGGGTAAAAAAAATAGGAAAAATGTTAAAAAAACAAAATTGGCGGTGGGGGTTTTCCGTGCTCTTGGAGAGGAGCCCAAATCCGGACTTTGCTTTCTTTGAGTGTTGGCTTTAAAGGGGGGGCAAGGGGGGTATAAATTATTTTTGAAGGGGCTAGAGGGGTCTGAAGGGGGGTGCCTTGGTTTGATTCGGTTATCTTCTGTTTCATCTTCAGTTCCGTGATGAATTCTGATGCGACCCTCAGCCAAAAGTTGTTTGTATTGCAATTCGACACAACATATTTAAAAAAAAAAAAACTTCCTGATTTTTTTTTTTTGGGGGGGGGGGCTGGTGCAGCCGGGGACCCTGCCCAGGGGTCATGCCCGGCCGGTCACCCGAGCGTGTTTCCCGGCACAACTTCGGTGCTGGGCGCCCGGGAAAACGGCCTAGGTTTTCAGCCTCAAATCCACCTTATACTCTTGTCCCCTTTTTTTTGCCCTTTTTTTTTAACTAAGCTACAAGTGAAGCCAGTGCAGCTACGCCCACACACTTCCGATTAATTGTCCCAGGACTATAGTGTAGGCAATTGCCCAATGCAATCTCTCTCTCTCTCTCTCTCTCTCTCTCTCTCTCTCTCTCTCTCTCTCTCTCTCTCTCACACACACACACACANCACACACACACACACACACACACACACACACACACACACACACACACACACACACACACTTCCGATTAATTGTCCCAGGACTATAGTGTAGGCAATTGCCCAATGCAATCTCTCTCTCTCTCTCTCTCTCTCTCTCACACACACAGACACACACACACACACACACAGGCACACAGGCACGCACGCACACACACACACACAAAAAATAAAAAATAAAAAAAATAAAAAATTAGGAAAACTGGAAAGAGACGAAAACGGAATAGAGATAGCTCCATGTTGCACAGCCACGTGGCACGTCTTCTTTCTTCTTTTTTCACAACAGTGACGATTGAGATATCATCATTGAGCTGGGCTGCCCAATGCAATTCAGAATTATTCTATTATGTTCTTCTGATAGCATCTGGATTTGGACTCCGGTCTGCATTTCAACAGGCCATGGTTGTACCAAGTGCGCTAGTAAGCCGGTTGGTTGTGGTGCACCTTTAACCCACTCCCCACATACCTTCTCCTAATCCTCCTCTCTCTCTCTCTCTCTCTCTCTCTCTCCCCCMACACACACACACACACGCACACAAGACCAAAAAATGAAAAGGGAACGATTAATATTGCCCCACATGGCACAGCCATGTTGTGAGATCTCGAGCCTTAGCCTTTCCCCGCCCCTTCGTCCTAGCCCTCTCCCCTTCCCCCTCCAACTCCCCCTCGCTCTCACACACAAAAAAAAGAAAAGCAGAAGAAAAGAAAACGAAAAAGAGGCTCGAGCCAGAAAAGAGAAAAACGAAAAAGATGATCGAGCCGCGTGGAGCAGCTTGTATTTCTTTAACCACTCCCTTCCCTCAAATGTTGCACCTGTCCTTCCCATCTCTAAACAATGGCTGCACTTGTCCTGCGTCGCCCCGATCTCAAGTCCCCAATGACTGCCACAGCCATCTTCCTTTTCCCTCGTCCTTACTCCCCTACGTCCTCCTCTCCCTCCCATGCATTTGGATCAAGAGACCTTTTTCGCCCTGGTCATCTAGAACCCAAACTCGTCATCATGTCCCACCATCATGTTTGCTTGTTTCCCTCTCAATTCCTTCCCGATGTTGTCCTGCCCCGCCGTTTTCCCGATCAGGAGAGAAAAACGAAACCACTATAGCCCGCTTCTCCCATTTCCCCCTTCCCTCTCCCTCCCCTGCCCCCCCTTTCCCTCTGTGTCCCTCTCTCTCTCTCTCACACACACAAACCGAAAAGAAAACGAAAAGAAATGACAACGGAAAAATGATCCAGCCACGTGGCTGCGCCATGTGATGCCCCTCCCCCTCGACTTTCCCCTAACCCTCCCCACGTGAAGCAGCTTGCTTTTCCTTACCCACTCCCTTCCCTCAATTGGTGTGCTCATCCTCCTTTCCCCAGTCTCAATATATTCTGATTGATGTCATTATTATCTTACCTTGTCCTCATATATCATGCTCATGGTCATCTTTCATCTTCCCAGTCATCTTCATCATCGTCTTCATCCGCCAACATTGTCACGGTCGGATGCTCTCTCTCTCTCTCTCTCTCTCTCCCCCCCCCCCCGTGCCTTTGTGCATGCCAAACAGGAAGCATGAGTGTCCAGACTGTTTTGTCAGACTTTCACCGACTCGTCAGAAGGTTGAAACCCAAGAGTTTGCCCAAGATGCAACTGCTTTACACCAACTCCACAAAAAGACGCTTGACTACGCTAGACTGAACCAGGCACCGATTCCAGGATGGATGTAGCACCGATGCACTAAGAACGAACCACCGGTTCCACAAACCAACCACGGATGCACGTAGCACCAAAACCAAACCAAGCATGAACCAAGCAGGAAGCAGCACAAATGCACCAAATAGCCTGAAAGTGGCACCGATGCATGAACCAAACAAGACCAAGCACAAAGTACCAAGAATGAAGTACCCAGCACACACACACACACACACACCCACACCCACACAGAGAGAGAGAGAGAGAGAGAGCGAGCGAGCGAGAGAGAGAGAGAGAGAGAGAGAGAGAGAGAGAGAGAGAGAGAGAGAGAGAGAGAGAGAGAGAGAGAGAGAGAGAGAGAGAGAGAGAGAGAGAGAGAGAGAGAGAGAGAGAGAGAGAGAGAGAGAGAGAGAGAGCTACGGTAGGCAGGTCACATGGGTTGCGTAGAAGGTAGGTAGGTCACCTAGGGACCTCGCTCCATTACTCTCGACATGCACCAAAAGCAAAAATCATAGCAGTGTATCTTTCCATGTTCTAGCGGGAGATTCACTCTCGTTTTGCACATGTTGAGAGTAGTGGAGCGAGGCGCTAGGCCGTGTCGGCAAGTCCGTAGGTCGTGTAGACACGTAGGCGAGTAGGTCTCGTGGTGGGCAGCCCAAGCTAGACCAAAGAAGAGCAGTGAGACGAACTGCCCAATTCATATTCCGGGCCGCCCGCAGAAGACCTAGCGGCACGTTTGACAACGACAAAAAACGGGTGGCCGGTATCTGCGGTGTGTTGGACAAAAAAAAAAAAAAAAACAGTGCAAAAACAACAGAAAAAAAAGAAAACAAACAGTGCGTTCAACAGCAGGGCGGTAACGCCCAAACGTACGTGCCTCCCAGATCGCTGGCAGATCAAAAAGATTCGCTGCCTTTTTTTCAGTTGTGTTTCCAGGCAAGCCGTCGATAGAGGTGAAACTCCGACGAAACAGTTTGTCACAGCCCCTCGTTTGTTGTCCTCTTCTCCCTCTCTGCCTACGGCGTACCGGGCAGCTCTGTTTGACTATATATATGTATAGTAGATGTAGTAGATGCAGTAGATTGTTCTCTCAATTATACGTCATGCTACCTACCTACCTACATATCTCAGCAACCTGTATGTTTCAGCACCAGCCTCCACCCATGTCTAAGCACCAAGGGGAATCCTTACTCCACTAGGTCAGGCCGAACCCCAGGTGACGGATGGAAGGGACGAGCCCCCGTACCAAGATCAACCAAGGGGGGCAAGCCGACTATCTCAGCTGGTGAACCTGCAGCACACCGCAGGAGGCCGCAGGGATTGGAATGGACGCCGTGGGGAACCGAACTCACGACCTCCTGAATGCCGCTTCCGTGCTCTACCAACTGAGCTAGGCCGCTTTCCCTGGTTTTCCACCTTTTTGAACTCTTTCGCGTTTACTGTGAACCTCCGTTTCAAACAGAGTTCAGGACATTCAGGCTCCATTCTAGATGAGGACAAACATGCACTCGGCATGTCCCTCTATCAATAATGGGGACAATTGCAAAACAAAGAACGCACATGAGAAGACAACGAAGAAGTCTATGATGGCAATGAAGATGCCGAGGAGGAGGAGGAGAAGGAAGAAGAAGAAGAAGAAGAAGAAGAAGAAGAAGAAGAAGAAGAAGAAGGGAGAAGAAGAGGGAGAAGAAGAGGGAGGAGGAGGAGGAAGAGAAGAAGAAGAAGAAGAAGAAGAAGAAGAAGAAGAAGAAGAAGAAGAAGAAGAAGAAGAAGAAGGTCGTACGGGTGAAGACTCGGATGCTTTCTTTCCATTGTGGACAAACGTGAAGGCAAAGAAGAAAACAAAGAGAAGAAAAAGGGGATGAAGCCAGGGAAGATGAAGACTACGAAAGCAAAACAAAGAACAGAAGACGAAGAAAATGACAATGATGAAGAAGAGGAGGACAATCACGATGACAATCACCAAGATGGAGAAGAAAAAGAAGATTGCACAGGTGAACGCTAGGATGCCTTGTTTGCTTTGTGGACATGCTTATCATCACCCTTACCTTTCACCATCTCTTACCCCACCCTCGTCATTACTCCAAAACAAATGCGAACTTGCATAAACGGCCCGACACTGGTCTTGCTTCTTTAACAGTTTCGCTGAGTACTGCGTATAGAACACAACATCCACAAGAAAGCAAAACATGCAAAGATGGTGAGATACTCAGCTAATCGTTCAAAAGCTGAGGATAATTTCTTCAAACATTATTTCATCTGTTTACGCACGGTGCACACACGGGTGGAAGGGGAAGCAGTATAGAGGAGATGGAAAGAAATGACAGGTAGGCTTACAGTAGAATGTCCGGCTGTAAATCTAACGTGTCCGCCAGGATTCAGATTCCCATAGAAGTCTCCAGGCACAAACAAACCCGACAGCCACTCAGAACATATGGCCACAAAAGGATGAAGAAAAAGAAAGGTTTAAAAGCACCTTTCTTTTTCTTCATCTTTTCGAGGCCACGTTTTCAGCCTTCGAACAATTACTGACAGAAAGTGACAGCGCCTCAAAACACCTTCCCTGTGTGTGAAAGTACGGTTAAGGGACGGAGGAAACTTTGTATGGTGAGTGATTGATGTATGTGGGGTGCATGGATCAGAATGCGCGCAAGCATGGATTAGTTGCTGTGTGTGGGTGAGCAGGAAAATGGGGGTGGGAGGAGGGAGAGTTGCAGAGTAAGTGAGTCAGTGTCTGAAGGATTAATTGCTTGATTGATCAAATTCTACCAAGATCGAGAGCACGTTAATGACTCACTGAGGGAGGGAGGGAGGGAGGGAGAAAGGATGAAATGAAGGAATGACTGAAGGAGTGTGGGAGGAAGCAATCAACACACTGATGTGGAAAGGACAAAGGAACAAATACACATGGGGCGGCATGTTACGGTGAGCGGTCTAATCCATGCATAGTTCACATTCATCCATTCATTCATTCAACTACCTCATTGAGTGAATTCATAGGAGCCGATCAATGAACGTGTGCGGCCTAAAAGAATAGATCAGAAGCATAACGATCAGAAGCATTTTTTTCATATACAACTTGCTATTGAGTGATCTGGACATCTTCACCACCTCCAAAGCACAATCTGCTAGTGTTTCTCTCTTCAGCAGCCATGGTTCAAACTTCACCCCCTGTCAAATAGCATGATATTGAGGATTGCCCAATTTTCCAAGGTAGCATGCCAGAAGTCCAGGAAGTGCTGGCCTGCCTAGGCTAAGATCCAACCGTCCCACTCAGATAGCCAGCAGCTGGGTCCACGTGTCTGTCAGAGCACGCAAGATAAACATTCCAAAACTTTTCAAGATTCTCCAAAAAAAAATGGCAAAAAAGTATCTTGTGTAGAACTAGACTACGGGCAACCTTTGGCCGAGGATCATCCTTTTATTAGTAGTTGAAACTTGAAACTTTGATTCGTCTGACTGATTTGAACTCGTGAACTTCCCCCCACAGTTACATGTGCATATCATTCAGCCGCATGGGCTGGCTCTGAGGATCATTGCAACAAAATTCCTCACCAAATTGCAAAATTCCTTTACCAGATTTGAAACTTAAAAAGAATCACGGCAATACATCTTTTGCAATCCCTTTAAACCCCCATAAACCCCATTAAACAACCCATTACAAAGCGCACACGCATGTTCTGGAAATAATATTGGATCTGCGGGATTCTGCGCTCCATTTGACATACACAAGGCAACCATACTGACCACAGACTGAAAAAAAAGACGTCCCCTTTGTCTTTGCTGACCTCTGGATTTCCAGTCAGGTCGACCAAGACCTGTCTAGTGCAGACCACCCAGGAGAACGCCCTGCATGAATGGCCTCGCTATATACTATATAGTATATACTATATAGCTAGGCTACCAGAGTGGCCCGGGGTCATTTGCCCGGCCGGGCCAAAAACAATAAAAAAAATAAAAATAAAAAAATTAGTTTTATATTTTATTTTGTATTATAAATTTTATGCAGAATTTCGATGTGACCCTGAGGCAAAAGTTGTTCAGTTTATTTTTCTAAATTTTTCGGATTTTTTTTTTTTTTTTTTTTTTKTTGCTTGGACCTCCCCTGGTCCTTGCACTGGCTGGCCACCCGGGACCCGGGCGGCCCGGCTGGTAGCCTAGCTATATAGCAAATATTCCCATTTTTTTATTTTCAATTTTCAAGGATGAAGAAAATGGGAAAAGAAAAGTGATGACGATCCAGCATGGCAGAGGAACTGACCCCTGTTGCTTTGTGTGTCAAGGTATCTCTGTTCTCGACGCCAAACACATTTGTCCTCTGCAGTGCGCCGATTATTAGGTGAATCGCCGTCAACTGTGCCTTGGAGTCCTGCACCGACAGGCATGGAACTTGGTCAAAACAAGGATACCATACCAGAAAATGGAAACCCTGAAAAGAACAGAGCCTCAGGATCTCATTTGCAAGAGTTGGAAATGACAGCCAGTCGGTCATGCATTACCCCATAGCAGACGTGGACGCCTCCACGTTAAAAATCCCTGAACAGTGCTTGTGTCTTCCTGCAGCCAAATGTCGCAGCAGGCGGTTTCAATTTTTAACTGTAACACGACTCTGCGACACATGAGCTGGGATGTCTCGTGGGCCCCTGGAAGTGTTTTGGTCATCATACCGTAATATCTTCCTCGTAGAGCAAGAATGCTTGCGTGAAGAACTCATATGCCATGGGCTCTAGGTCGCAATCACCAGCTGCCTGCAATACAGCCAAAAGGTGCCAGAGACAAATCACATCAGTAGAGCGAACATATGCACCACAACAAGCTGCTGCTGCTGCTGTGGTTGCTGGCTCAGATGTGCACCCGCTTTAAAGTTTAAACCCCTACTACCACTTGCAACTTCCCCAGTTCAGCTCATTGATGGGATTGACAATCCAGCCGATTCGACTTTTCGTCTTCTTCGTGTGTTTTTCTTTTTCTCTTTCTGTCTGAACGAGTCTGAAGGGGTTCAGCACCATTCCCCCGGTTCTCAAGGAGGCAGATCACCCCCAGGACTCTCACATCAACCCCAGATACTATCAATGGGTGCATAAACCAGCAGTCCATTTCCTTGGTCTCCCATTCCAATGGGCTAGTTGACGCGCAGTGAAATTGCAGTCTTGGCCTACAGGGGGGAAAAGGCCAGCGGTGTTGCGCCGGCGATAGTCTGGTTTCTTCCGGGGCGGGCATCACAGCCATGGGGAAATAATAGGCTCGGACAGACTGGTGATTTAAGGTTTCCATTCTTAACTTCCACACAGGTTCCATAACAAGAAAGCGAAGTACGCATGTGTATTCCATAACAAGAAAATGAACAAGCACACACTTTGTATGGTCAACTGCCAAATTTCCGAGCCCGCAGGCTGTGCAGGCATAACCAGACTAGAGGCACAGTCTCTTCCCCGGCCCCTTTATTTTGGACTTGGAGGCACCATCAGACCAGCTTTCTCCAACAGTCAGCACCAGAAAGATGGGTCCAAATGGTATCCCTCGCTTTATTTGCAGTGATCACCTCCACACATCACAAGATAGTCGTGCACATACCTCAGAACACTGCAGGTTCCCCTGCCCCTTTTTTTTGGACTTGCCGGCACCATCAGACCAGCCTTCTCCAACAGTCAGCACCAGAAAGATGGGTCCAATATGTATTTGTAGCGATCATCTCCAAACATCACAAGATAGTCGTGCACATACCTCAGCACACTGCAGGTACAGCCGCAGCGCTAACTCCGGTGCTGGTATACTAGCCAATGATTCAACCGTCTGCCATCCAGGACACCAACACAAGCAGTCAAATCATACAACAGGAGTGTTAGGGACAGAGAAGGAGCAGCAAATGCTAAATAAGTTTTGTGCCTAATGTGGCTTAAACACAATCATCTAAAAAATGCAAGGGAAAACTAGGGCGCAGTCACGGTTTCAGTTTGAAAATGCACTTCAGTCACGATTTCACGAATGTTTTGCCAAAGTGAGGACAATTGTGAATGCGTATACACCATAGCTTTAGGGTCAGGTGGGGATGTGTTGTATTCTACCGATGCCTGAAGTGGATTTTAAAATCTAAACTGAAATTGTGACTGCACCCTAGTTACCTCAAAATGCAATTAAACAACACAAGACAACAGCATAAGGAAATGGAGAGCCAGGCAGGGCAGTGCCACAGTAACTGTCATGCAAGCTATCAACATCAGGAAGATGACAGAGGAACCAAGCCATCCTACAAGTGCAGCAATACCAACATATGTGCAGATGAGGAGGAGGTTGATCTCAACACTGGCAAGATTGAACCAAACCACACCTGCCCAATGGATAATGGAGGGGGGGGGGGCAGGGCCGGTGTAAAACACAAAAAAATAATAATAATAAAAGGAGGAGCCGACGAAGGCTTCTAGCAAGCCTCTGCAGGCTTGCAAAAATTGAAGGAAACATAGGAAACAAAGCATGGTTTAGACAATTCAAAAGAAAAAATATAAAAGAAAAAACAAGGCATGGTGTACACTGCACACAATACATATCCTTGTATAGACAAAAATGCCGAGGGGCCAAGGGGAGTAAAAAGGCACGTTGTACTACCTTTATACTACAAAAAAAAATCATTTACCGTACGACTGAAGACTGAGAAAGTAGTCACTAGCCACACTCCTCACTTGAGGGGTACGGCAGTGTGCATTGCAGCTGAGATCTTCTCCCTCAGTGCTGCGAGAGACAATGCAGCTGCCAAAGCAGGTGAGCAAGGAAGTGAACTTAGCTGGAGACTGAAACGAGGGGTGCACGTGAATAGTATACACCTCCGGAAACTGAAAGGAGGGGTGCAGGTGAATTGTATACACCTCTTAGAACCCAGATACAGCACAAACTTTCTCCCTCCTATAAGGAGCACCAAGCCCTCTGACCGTCAGTAGTAGTAGACAGTGGACAAGTTAGACACTCTCTTCCCACTGCACACTGGGGCCTCAGTGGTGAGCACAGAGCTGGGCCCGACCTCTATAGATGCACCAATGCCGTATGTTCTCTCATAAATTTCCATCTATCATCCCCAGTCCCCTGTTACCCAGTGTCCGTGCCAGAGAACGTTGACTTCGAATTTGAGTGAAACCAACTGTTTTCACATTCCCTAAAGACCAGTTCCTGTCTCTTGGCATGAAATGGATTACAAAAGTGCCTTCGTCTGATTGCAAACAAATGACAAAACTGATACGGAAGCCCATGGTTTTCATCGACTCCACTAATTTATTATCTTCATGAAGTGTCCTAAACACTAAGAAATGGAGAGCAAAAATATCAAGGCGGCGGAGAGAGCAAAAATATATAGACGGGTACCTGCAGCAAGAACTGAAAAACTTTCTTGGATGTTACGGGCGCATCATCTGGATGTTCTTCGCTCTGCAATTCCCTGACAAGCTGCATTGAATCAACCATTCACCATGGAAAAAAGGTTGATGAGTACAGAAAACAGCATCGCTGAGTCCGCTAAACGAAAGAAACAAGCTGGCATTTTTTTCCATCTACGTTCACACGCAGTCAATGTGACTGCACGATGGACACCTGTTACTGCTAAGAAATGGATCACAGGCTCAAATCCTTCCGGAGTAAGACGAATACAACGCCGGGCTGGTAGAAATAGTTTGCACCTGCCTATTGCCACGTACCACTCAGGACTCAATAGCAGTTTCTTACACAAAAGAATGCTAAGGGAAAATTTGATTCAGACAGAATCAGACTATTTTTGCATAAATTTCGCTTGGTTTTGGTCAAAAGAAGGTAGAACTACCGTCTTCAGCTGAATAGAATGCCCGGTCATTATAGCTGTATCTTCACTGAAAACTGCACCACATACGGCTATAATGACCGGGCGTTCTATTCAGGCGAAGACGGGAGTTTGCATCTGCCTATTCAATTGCAGGTCAATCTCGAAACAAAATACAGACTTTGATTCAAGCGTGTAGAACCAATAGGTCATTGCACTTCTGTAGTGATTTCATAATAGAAAAAGTCAAGCCCAATGTCGAATCATCGCTTTCTGGAGCAGCCACTTGGAGATGTTGGAACTGCTGCACTTCTTAGTACAAGCTGAGGCGGATGAGCATTCATGTTATGTGCATTATCAGAACAATTTGGTCGAGTCCAAGCCATTACTTGCTGACTTAGAGAACCATGTCATTCAGCCAGGACATAATCATGTTCAAGCAGGGTATAGTGAACAGGCCTGAGTCTCCCTATCTTCAGAGGCTCAAAGATGGTCATGCACATATACTACGAGGCAAACATCAGACCGGCTACTAACATCCAATTTGATTTGTAGCGGATCGGGGAAAACCTTGCCCCACTGGGCCAGGGTCCGCAATTCTTGCCTAGCTTGAAAGAGACCTGACACTAGGAAAGCACTGGCTACTTCAACAGTTAGCGGGACGCCGTCTAAATGCTTCCTTGGCCTGAAAAGGATTTCCTCTACAGTCTGTGCAGCCCACACACAACCCCCTTTGATCCCAGAGTGGATGTGACCAGAAATGTACAGATCGAGTTGACTCCGACATATGTTGGCTTCCTGCGGATTATGCCCATTGCATTTCAGAAAGGTGAACCGAAATGGGCCTTCGGACACCAAAAGACGCGAATGTAATGAACCCAGTCTGGGAGATGCTCATCAAATGTCGAAGTACAAGAAAACGCAGAGCTGAATAATGTCTCCAAATAATCGTGAATGCGATCTGTGATACAATGTCTCGTAACCAATGGACAAAGAGAGGAGAGGGGGAATAGACAATTTACAGGGTGGAAGAGATAGTATCCATCAATGACCACAGAGACAGTAGCCCAACATTTCCTTCTCCTTCTCCGGGCTTCCCCCTTGCCTCCATGTCAGCAAACAGTGTCCAATAACGAGCCTGAAATGGCCTGATCACATCAGAGTGCCACGTGGCACAGTTCTCCCGTGAAGACGTTTAGCAGCGCACAGTATCGACATCAGCAACAGGTAAGTATCCTCTCTCTCAAGCAATCCACAGATCCCCATCTCCCTCCTTGTCGTGTCCAACTCAGCAATAAAGACAACAAGCAGGTGCAGCCAGCGCAGCTAGCGCCCGCGAACACCGTCAGGGAGCAACCCCAATGAAGAATCTCACTTCGCTCTTTCTGTCTCTGACTCTATGTTTTTTTTGTTAGTGTATGGCTGGTGCTTTCTGTATCACTGTTTTAGCTCTTGGCGTCTTCTGTCTTTCTAAGTGTTTGTGGAAAGCAGAATAGTATACAGCAATGGTCACAAACAGCAAGATCATACACGGTCACAAACAGAATAGTAAACAGCAACGAATCTTCAACGATTCGAAAAACATTATCATCGTCACCGAGAAAGAGACGACTCTTTTTTTTTTCCCTTTCTCATTTGTTTTTCCTGCTACACACACAGCGTCAGAGCTCCCTGAAACTTCGGGAGCTGCAGCAGTCTGACAGTACATGCGGAAAGGAGTTACAACACACCCCTCGCCCCATTCGCACCTCGACACCGAGCCGGCCGAAGCACCTACCCACCACCTCCCCACCGAGCCAGCCGAAGCACCTCCCCACCGAGCCGGCC
>BFEA01000048.1:4373590-4384625 GCA_003427395.1 Chara braunii
CGCCCCTAACCATCCGCATTTGTGACTCACCCTCAACTAACCACCCCTAACTGTCCCCAACCGCCCCTAACCGCCCCTTATCGCCCCTAACCATCCCCAACCGCCCCTAACCGTCCCTAGCCGCCCCCTATCCCCTCTAACTGCCCTTTGCGAAAGATTCATTTGATTTTGCTCATTCTATCGATGAAAGGAGGCTCTCTCTCTCTCTCTCTCTCTCTCTCTCTCTCTCTCTCTCTCTGCCATGCAGCACACACAAAACGGCAGCGGGTCCAACCACGGCGGGCGGATGATGGCCATGCAGTGGGATGCACACAGAAGGGCGGCGGGTACAACCATGACGGGCGGCAAATTTCCAAGGGGGGACTGCCTGAGGCGAGGCTGGCGTCTTCCAATTTCGAAAGTGGCCAATTTCGAAGTTGGGAGGCTATTTCCTGAAATCTTTTTCTCGTCGTTCGCGCCAGGGAAAACAATTCTGCCTAAGAAAAAAACAGCTCCGCCGGTCTGCATATTTCCTGGGAAGAGAGGGGGGAAGGTGGATATTACGTACGGTTACCCAGCAGAAGTGCTTACCCGCCCATACCCATCTGATTTTTTTTTTCACCACCCTATAACGGTTATACCCATGCTTTTTTTTTTCTTGGCCGCCCATACCTACGGTTTTTCCTTTTTCACCACCAGTACCTGCCCATGCCTGTCCGTGATCTCCACGCAGTGCAACCGTGCCTGCCCTGAAATCCACAAATAAAAATTATGCCTGCCCATACCGATGGCCCCCTCCGGAAGGGTACCTGTACCTGCCCATAACCTGCCGGTTACAATTGGGTACGGTCGGGTACGGGCAACGGTTACCCAGTTGCCACCTTTGGTACCTGCATACAAACAAGCGTGTGTGTCTGACCGGCAGCCTGGGCTGGGTCCACGTAGACTTTGACTTTCGGGTCTCAGGCAGTAGACCGAAGTCAACTGTCGGGCGCACAGGCCCTGAGCCGAATTTGGGGGTTTATTGCCCTTGATCCCTCACGGCCTTAGGCCGGGGTCGCGGCCTGTGCGTGCCCACCTCAGGGCATATGGAGCGGGTTATTGCACGAAGCACTACACAGTTCCAAGTAGCCTGGCACTACTGTGTGACGTGAAAACACCCGGTCCCATAACGACACCAATTCAGTAAATCATTACTGGCACATGCACCAATTTATTTCCGGAGACATGGTCCATGTCCTGTCCGGTTGGCCAGGTCTTGGGCAAGGGCCAATTTCTATTTCCGGAGGCCCAGGGCCCAGGCATTCTTTCACACCCTGGGCCGCGGTGGAGAAGTATGGCCCTTATGTTTCCTGTCCCTGCCTGGTACCCACACAGGACCGGACAAAGGCTTTCTCTCTCTCTTTTTTTTTCCCTCTGCCAAGCAAAGGAACTTTTCACTGCCGCCGTTTTGCAAAGACAGGTGAGTGGATGGAGGCCCCGTATTTGAAGTGCTGCCTCATTCGATCATGGGCCTCCTGCACCTCGTCTCTGTCCACAGCCACCGCCATCCATCCATAGGGCGGAGGGAGAAGCATGGCTAGGAGCAGGCACAACAGGGAGACAAGCAGCGAGGAGCAGTCTCTCTCTCTCTCTCTCTCTCTCTCTCTCTCTGGTGATGAATCAATGAACCTTGATGAACCATCTCTCTCTCTCACTCACTCTCTCTCTCTCCCCCTCTCACCCGCAGAACTCTGCCCCCATGGCAGCACTATAAATCTGCCACTTCTGGTCATCTGGACAGGAATCTGGCCACGTGCGGGTGATCCAGACATGGCTGGATATCTGTGGATGACTGGATCAGCCCAGCCACACCGGTCAGGTCCAAGCCATTGTCTGCTGCCGCCATGCTTCTGACTCACTCCATTGCAGTTCGTAGTGCTAGGGGTGAGACTAATTTGAAGATAAAGAAAAAGCTTGGACTGGCATTCCCACCTTTCGAAAATAGGTACTCTCAAAATAGAGCAACTACCCTTCTGATACTTGAAAGGACCTGGCCGCTAAAGTGATTCATCCCTGTGTGATACGATTTGGCCAATG
This sequence comes from Chara braunii, assembly GCA_003427395.1. Classification (NCBI taxonomy): domain Eukaryota; kingdom Viridiplantae; phylum Streptophyta; class Charophyceae; order Charales; family Characeae; genus Chara; species Chara braunii. The sequence goes on from BFEA01000048.1 coordinate 4,375,649, forward strand.
TCTGGCCTTCAGAGATTCAAAAGCATGCATGCGAGCCTAATGCTGAGTGATATACACAGCATTTTTTCCAACCCTTGGGTGCAGAAAAATGCATCACAAAGACCCAAGCAATTCATCTTGACAAAAGAAATTGCACATTTGTGTGAAATGAAAATTGGGTGAATCACTGTGAATGCCTGACCTTCAGAGCCTGGAAAACAATTGGTGGCAAAGTAAACGTCAGTCTCTGCGGGCCCCCCTTGAGGAAATGCTGCTTCGCAGTGGTCAGGATCTGCAGACAAAAAGGCAGCCATGCGTCCCAAATCACAACCATTTCGAGATAGACACGGTTGGAGAAAAGGCATAGATTCCCTTATGTGCTGCCACAACATGTGACAATATCAACAGTGTCCCTTCTCGTTTCTCATTTCGAGAGCATCATCATTGAACGGTGGTAGCGAGACTGAGATGTAAACAATGATAAACATGCAGCAATGAGCTCCGTGCGGCTTGGGCCTCGAATAATCATAACGTGACTGCCAGCGTCCAGCAGCAGTCCCCATACTGCAACAGACAACAGCATCATTCAAACTTGACAAGTGTCCTCCTCCTGTCTACGGGTTGGCCACAGATGACCGGAGCCATCCGAAAGAACTCCTCCATCCTGGCGGTGCTCTCATCACCCCGGGACTGCAGGGCTTCACAGGACACTTTTGTTTTTTAAGGGTTGGGCACAGACGAATGCGTTATGATCTGCTGAACAGGTATACCTTGAACATCTCCTCAGGGTCTTGATTCACAAGCATATGGACCAGCCTCGCTACCAAATTCTGTTCTTCAGCAAAATCTTCTCGGTCAAGCTGCAATGAAAAACAAAACAAAGAATTAGAAACCATCAAATGGATACCTATAGGTCTCCAATTGTCTCAACCCTTCGGGAAGGGATGGCCCGAGAGGATGCCTGACAAACCGTTTTTCTCTTTTGGGGTTGGGGGTTGGGCGGGGGGGAGGAAGAGCAAGGAAAGCCCAAGAGAGAGTCAGAAAAGTGCAGAACAGCACACTTGTGGAGCACAGAGATAATATGAGTACCGTGAGGCAAGAATTAGCAGCCAGCACACTTGTGGCAACATCTCACCGATCAGATCACCAGAACGAAACCCACCCAATTTCAGCTTTCAACCATTTTTTGAGACATACTTTCACGCACAGTTTTCTTGGCACAAAAAAAATGACGCCATGTCCAAAAGAGGCACACAAATACTGCACCAATCAGACCCCAGTGACGGCCCAATGGCAGGTCAAATAGAAGCGAAGGCATCGATCTCATGCGGTGAAAAAATGGGGAAAAAAAAATCAAAGAACAATGTTTGTGTACAGGCCCCTCTGCCACCCTGCATGTTTTTGACAGGATCTGGGTTGTACAGCAACCTGATTGCAGCTCAATTCAGGTGCTTTTTTAAGCAGATTTGCACCTCTCGGAGATTGTTAGCAGAAAATTAACATGAACGATACTGAAGGTTGCTCTCCAAGTGGATGGGAAGGCCAAAAAGGTATTGTTCATGTTAATTTCCAGACCACCCCAACAATTCCCCCCCCTCTGATCGATTCCTTCCGAATCACAACCCCTTTCCCCCGGCTTAAGGGGTATAGTTCATTTTAATTTTCAGACCAACCCAACCAATGCCCCCTCCTCTTACCAATTTCTTCCAAATCACAACACCTTCCCCCGGGCCTAAGGGGTATCGTCCACCCCAACCAACCCCCCCCTTCCTCTGACAATTCCTTCCGAATCACAACCCCTTACCCCCCCGACTTCACCAACAATCACAGCGTTTGCCAACTAAACTAGCTTCAAGCTATATTCACAAGCCGAGCCTGCCTTGTTCAACCGTGAGAAAAACTGAAAATTTTCATATGGTTCCCAGTAGCAGCAGCCTGATCATGCACTCCTTGTCCAGCAGCACCAGCATGGACCTTGTATCCATACAGCTTTTTTTGACAACCCCAACCGAACTCTTGAAGGACGGCCCGGTAACCACCCATTTCGCATGGCTTCCATCAGAACACTCCTGAGGGTCAAGCATTAAATATCCAGCCCATGTGGCTGAACGCTACGCACAAGATGAACTGCTAGTAAACAGTGCATGAGCTCGAATCCTGATGGAATTAGGCAAACACAATGTGATAGGGGCTTGAACCTGCATTGTGCTTACCTTTACAAAAACGCCTGTAACTTCGTTTTTTTTTGTCCGTTTTTTCCTTTATTGTCTTAAAAAAAAGGAAAAGAGTGACGGCCTTGAGATATCATCAATGAACTGACCGGCCGCAGGTAATTCAGAATGATGTTATTCTGCTCATTTGTTGTCGGGATTCGAACTTGTGCAATCAGTCTCGCTTTCTTTTTCCACTTCACACACATGCAAACAGATGGTGGATCACACTGGCGCACAGCGCCTACTCAAAGCTCAAAGGTATGGAGATCGAGAACACAGTTCAGATACAAACTCGCTTCAACAGGCTATGGTGCATCAGCACCTGTACAACCCAACTCTCGTCACTCTGTCCAACACCACCCTTCGCACACACTAAACTCTGGATCACCCTGGATATCCCACATGCATACACACACTCTCGCACTCATACACTCGCCTATCAGCTATGGCGGCTATGGCCGCCGTCCCTCTATGGCTATGATTAACTATCTCCTTCAGCCCCCTTCGTCTTCGGGGGATCTGCAGACCACCTCGCACAAGTCGCTCAGGCAGCGCTTCCGCATGGCTTACGCAGGAATGAATGAATGGCTGGACGCTGCCTCTTGATTTATACTTCTGGAAGTCGCTGGTCTACCTCTTTCCACCGGGTCCATGGTGCACACAGTCCCACATTGTACTTGCGGACTGGACAAAGTGAGACTGGGACTGGGTACCGCTGACTCAACATGGGTGGACTCGACACTTGCCCACTTGCCTCTGGCCAAACGTAAGAATTCTCGAAAGGCCACTTCCGGACCTTCCGGATGTCCGTAGACTTGGTCTTTCAGAACTGTAGCAGCTACGACCTTGAGCTTTCAGGACTGTAGCAGCTACGACCTTGACCTTTCAGGAAGCCTACAGCTACAGCTTCTAGAACAGCTACGACCCCTACTCTATAGACCTACAGATCGAGCCCCTACAACTTCACATCCATACGACAGACAAAAACCCAACTATCAAGACACAGGTTAAGGGTTCGAACACTCAGGGGACAACAAGATACTGTACACAGGCAAAGTAAGGTCTAGGGACCGGCATCTGTTACTGCTAAGGTGAAAACCGTTTCACTTGGGTCTGTATTTAAATCTTAAAGTTTAAACAGTTCATGAGTGTACCAACTGAGGTAGGCCAGTCGGTGGTGACTGAGCCTACTGACATAGAAGAGCAAACCATAAAGAAAGATACACTGAATAGCCATGCAAGGAATGCGAGGGCGGAAAACTTCCGGAAGAGAACTGAGCCAATCTTGGGGAAGTGAATTTGCAAGTTCAATGCTGCTGCTGAAGCTTTGAAGTTTCTCTAGGAACTCTGCACAGTGCCACAATTGGTATTTGAACAACTGACCTCCTCAAATGGGGGAGCATCAGGACCATCGCGAATCAGCTCCTTCAGCAACTCAAACAATGCCTCCACCTGATCAGAGAAAAAGTTCAGATAACAAACAGTTAAGGCCACCAGGTACAAAACACAATCTGGACTTGTCTCCCATATTCCTCTGTCACTAAGCGACTTGGTTGGCAAAAAAAAAGAAGAAAGAAGTGATGTTATCACTGAATCATTCACGTTAGTTTCTAACTAAGAGTGATGTGCATCTTACAGAGGCCCTCTCAAGGCTTCACAGAAGTTCGGACACCGAAGAAAATGTTATTTTTGCTATCGCTTCCAGTCTCTTATTTCGCCACCCGTTCACATGAGCCGCCACCAGTTCACACGAGCCTAAGTTGCCAAAGCTGTCTTCCAGGGCTCGCAAGCCAGCAACTGCACCTTTTCAAAGTGGCCTGCTGCTTTCGTTACCAGCACATGCCCTAAGCCAAGTGCTCTTCCCGCATATGCCAGTAAGAGTGCTACTTAGGTTCATGTGAACTGGTGGCTTAAGGTGAACAGGACCACTCGTAAGTTCCCCATGCAGTACAAGAGAAAAAAAAAAAACAAAAAAAAAAAACACTAAACCCAACCAGCACCCTTGCAGAACATCTCCAGCAAAGTGATTTTGAGGAATCCCCACCACGAAGAAATTTTGTCCATTGCTGCTGGCGCTTCGCTGAACTGGTGGGCTTTCCGCGTGAGCGTGTGTCTGTCCCTTAATTGCGAGTGTCTGACCAATCTGCCACCATTGCCGAGATGGATGGTTGTGCACCATTTTCCCCTGCCAGAGCGAGCCCTGCATGGCTCCTTAACTCAAAAAAAAAAAAAAAAAAACTTTTACACGATTACTGTCACTTTGTAACTTCGGCCAAAATGCTCACTGCAAAGATCCAGCGCGGCCGTTGGATTTTCTTTGGTTACACGCACCTATGTATGTCTAGAGCCCACATAAAACCTTCAGCACCCAGACACCTATGTATGTCTAGAGCCACATAAAACCTTAAGCCCACATCGAACCTTTCCTTAAGCGCCCACACACCTATGTATGTCTAGAGCCCACATGAAACCTTTCCTTAAGCGCCCAAACACCTATGTATGACTAGAGCCCACATGAAACTTTAGCCCACATGAAACCTAAGCGCCCACACACCTATGTATGACTAGAGTCCACATAAGACTTTAGCCCACATGAAACCTTTCTCCCCAAGTCACATTTGGGTTATCTTGGAGGTCCAGGTTCAAATGAAAAGGACTTCCAAGTTCCAACCATTCAACCACCAGTGGATGGCACCAATGCCCAAGCAGAGGGGAGAAGAACGGTGCAGGTCCCACTGATGCCATGTTCATGCCAGGAAAGCACAAACCTGGGCACTACAACAGCCAGGTTCATTCACTCCAAAGCATGAACGTAGCACTTGTGGAGCCCGCCCCTCAGCATTCCCTGCTACAATTCTGAGATGTGCACTTGAACAAATGGGGGTCGGAGAAAACTGCAGCCTCAGCAACAGAGACACATTGGAGCCTCGGAGGCAAGGTCCTCATTGCAACAACGAGAAATGAGGCCACACTCACACTAGAACTTTGCTGGATGCATCTGATCGTAATTACATCCAGATATCAGTTGAAAAATTCTTAATGTGAGTATGCCCTGCAAGAAGGCCCTCAAGCCGATCTGTGAAAACGTGGCGGATTCGGATAAACCCTGCGCAAACTGCAACAGCATTTTCCCAGACAACACACGGATGCTTCGCTGTTCTTTTTTTTGTTTTAAACCACTAGTACCTTTGCCAAGTAGGAAATTAGCAGGCCTCGGATGGGCCTCCGACCTTGAGGAGGCCGAAACGAAACGACGGCGGCCGATGAGATTTATCAATGGCAGGCATTGTCAGGGCCCGGCTCCGAACTCTTCGGGAACAGTCCGTTTTCCCTAATTTCCCGACACTGGCGGACATACTAGTGCTTTAACACGAGGAAGCGGATGACTGGATGAGCGTCTGAGTGAGACCCCATCCGCATACAACGAGAACGCAGAGCTAAGATTCACTCCCTGTGCCCCTTGAATGTTATCTACACAAGCCTTCATTAAAGATCATTTACATAGTAGACACCTTCATGGGAGAGAGAATCTCTGCAGAATCTGTGGAGATCATAACAATTGAGCAGTTGCACACAGCGCAAAGTCTCCTGTTCGCCATAGTAATGTACAGGGGTGATGCCCATGTGATGGCTGCATTGCACACACCTATAACTTGTCGATTTTATCACCAGGTTAGCAGATCAAACCCTGTCCAGTTCCATAGTGTCAGGGGCATGTTTGCGGCAGAACCAGACCCAGACGCCTTCTGAACTCGGATCCAGATCCCATCCAGACTGCGCACTCCGAATTGGGTCTGGAATCTGGATACCATCCGGATGCCAGTATCTGACCTGGACCGGGGATCACCCAACGAAAACTCCATAGTTTTTCATTTTTACTTCGTTTCTCCAACTTTGTTATCGTTTATTTTCTCTCTTCAAACTTGCTACCAAGTCCGTAAAGACCATAATTGTTTTTCATTTTACTTTTTGTTGCTGATTATAAAACGATCCTCACCCAAAAGATTGTTCGTAATGGCACGCAGCACTTTTCTTTTTCTCCAGACTTGTTCGATTTTTGTTGAAAAATGAAAGTCGTGAATATAGACCGTCTTATAACTAAATGGAATCTGGACTGGCCATCAGAGGTGGCTGGCTAGTCCACATCCATGCCCCAATGTATGGATCATAACCATGGTTGGGGGTTATCGCGTTTTCCTCGAGGAAAAAGCAACCCGACAAAGTACAGAGACCTCACATGAAAGGCTACTCCGCAGGAAAATAGTAGAAACGGGGGATGCTGGGAAGCTTGAAGCCAGTCCACTCCACAAGATGAGAAAGTGTAAACACTAAAAAGCAAAAGCGGGGGTATATAAAGTGAAAACACTAAAAAGAAGGGGGGAATGTAAAGTGGAAACACTAAAATGCAAAAGGGGGGGAATACCTCAGGAGAACCTCGCAACCAAAACCAAAAAAAAAAAGTTTCAGCTGGAAGAACAAAAGAAAGAAAGAAAAAGAAAAAGGACAGAAAACTAACACAGATCCTTGGAGAAACTTGCAACCAAAAACAAAAAAAAAGGTTTCCGCTGGAAGAAATAAAAGAAAGAAAGAAAAAGAAAAAGGACAGAAAAGAAAACAGATCCTTAAGAAACAAAAAGAAACAAAGGAAATGCAAGCATGGTTGTCAATTCGTTTGCAAGCTCTGTCGTTCTTCTTTCTCTGCCTTCATCGTTTTCGACATCTACCATTATTTGCAGGGTTGCCGGCGTTCGGGACAGGCTGAACGCCCGCACCCAAACGCCCGAACGTTCGGCACCCCCTCCCGACGCATTCGGCCGTTCGGCCGAACACGGACCCCCCCTCCCAAAAAAAAGAACAAGAATTCCAAAAAATCTGAAAAAAAGATATGTTATACAGAAGAATAAACTAAACAACATTTGCCTCAACGTTACATCCAAATTCTTTACCAAATTTGAAATAAAAATCAAATACTAAAAATAAATAATAATAATGAAATTATTGAATGGGAGAGCACATTTTTGACACCGCCATCTTTGGTGATTTTTCATTTTTTTTCGGCTGTGACAAATGCCATGAAAATTTATATATGTGTATCTTACATAATAGAGAATACACACACAAAGTTTGAAAAAATAATCATTTTTTTCATGACCCCGAAATAAAGGAAAAACAAAAAGACAAAACAGAGAAAAAACAAATTAGTGAGTGGGCAAGCAAGTTTTGACACCACCATCTTTGCCGATTTTTGATTTTTTTTTGACTGAACAGAATGGCTTGAAAATTAAGAGGGAGATACCATACATCACAAAGAAGTTGAAAGAAGCCACAGAAAAATTTTCAGAAAAAAATAATGATACTTAGGTGCCAAAATATTTTTTTTGCAGGGTCCGAACCCCTTCAGGTTCCGGCCCCGTACAGGGACCCGAATGCCCGAACGTTCGGGGGTCAGCTTAGGGGCCTCCGTACGTTCGGCCTGGCAACCCTTATTATTTGAATATTTATTTCCAAAACAGATGAAACTAAAAACGGCCAAAAGAAGTTGAAACAACAGCAACAATAATGAAAGGGCGCACAAATGCCGCAAAGCAAATACACAACATTCTGTAGGATGGACGATACTGGATATCAAAGTTGACATCGAGCCACACAAGCTGCGACGAAGAAGCCACCACTACAATTCTCACCTTCTCTGCATCGTTGATGTAAGTGCTGTTCTTCATGATGCTCTGAATGATGACAACTGCCATGACCTTATTTGTCTCATAGTCGAGGTGCTCCATGATGTGAGAGTAATGCTTGAGCTTGAGGACCGTGACCACGTCATTGTACTTCTCCAACGGAGCGCTCAGCAATGCCACCAACTGCTTTGTCGCCTTGCTGTCCTTAATCCTCCCTTTCCCTTCGATAATCTTCCCGCAAGCACCCTGTTAAAAGGCATTGCTGTCATCAACAACAGCCCCTCTGATACTCTTTCTGAATCGCTCACGGCACTAAGTGGGGGGTTTTGTGATTTGCCATTGTACCAGTGCACCAGGCCTTCACAATCGCCACATTCGCAGGGGTGCTTCTGACTTTTCCATGCTTAACTTGAGAGCAGCGTTCATGAAACAACATTGAATTAGGGCATACTCACGAACAGCACTTTCCTAAATGTATCTGACAGATTCTGACTCCAATTACTGCCAGATATGGATGAACCTGGACAGAAAACATGTCCAGAGCTTGCTCAGCTTGGTAGGAAAAAAGTCCTCGTATGAGTATGCCCTTGTTCCTAGAAAATTAGTAGTACAAATACACAGAATACTATTCAGACTAACTCAGTGAGTGGCAAACACGACGCCATGGGTTCTACACCACAGCAATCCATCCATACACCATGGACCAGGCATCGCACTCATCAAATGGCCACGGATTGATGCACCATGCATCTGGACAGACTGGATGGTCAAGTGCATGCAAGCACACAGACAATGCATCGCACCCATCCTCTTGCCATGCATTGATGCACCATGCATCTGGACAGCCTAGACAGTCAAGTGCATGCAAGCACACACATTGTATAACAAACACACATTGCACTTGATCGTACTGTTGGCATCAATCTAAGGGCGTTGAACGTACGGACTCAACACAACGGACAGTTCGAAAAATGTGGGTCAAAAAATAAGTTCGGTCAGGAGAATAGAGCGAAAACATTTTAAGGAACGACACAGAGAAGATGAGCATGCCCCCTGCGCAAGTATAACATGCATAAATCGAGAAATTGTCCGAATTATTTTTTTTTT
>BFEA01000048.1:4385380-4399369 GCA_003427395.1 Chara braunii
CAGACAGACAGACAGACAGACAGACAGACAGACAGACAGACAGACAGACAGACAGACAGACAGACAGACAGACAGACAGACAGACAGACAGAGAGCAACGGATCCCCTTCGCACGTATCAGAGGGCCCATGCAGGTAATCTGAAGGGTCCTCGCAGCAATTTAGCGCAGACCCTCCACCAAAATCGAGGCAGGTAGTGAATATGAAGTGAAGCACGAGCTGGCCGGATATATGCTCAGGATTTGAATTCAGGTCTGTGTTTCAGCAGTTATGGGTTGCTCACTTAGCTAGGCCCTGTTGGTCTCTGCACGTGATTCTCAGGGCTTGGCTGCACCACTCACCACATGTGCAAAATTAGAACGAATCTTCTGCTAGAATGTGGAATAATACGCCGCCATATGCTTTTGTCTTTCGTGCATGTGGTGAGTAGAGGGCCTTAGGGCCACTGCACGTATTCCTAAGAAAAGAAAAACGAGAAAATTTCAGAAAAACGAGTATTAGTGACCCATAACCGTGATGCACAGACCTGAATTTGAATCCAGACTATATATTCTCGGCCCACGCATACAAACTGGAAGTCTAAAATCTATCTCTGCTTCACGTGGAGTCCTCGCCAATTCGCTGTAGGGGCCCTTCGGAAAAGAGACTGGACACAATTAAGACATGCACACCGACACACACAGACATGTGCCCACAGTTTTGGGGTATGGTTTGGCCCCGACTTTTTTCCCTCTTGCTTTCTGATTTTAGAAGCGATGGGCACGTTTGGTCACCCCACCGTCCTTTGAATTTTTTTTTTAATATTTTTTTTTTCGTGATGCCCCGCATCACGTGCGCGCGCGTGCGCTCTGCGCTGCATGTGCCGCAACCCCGTGCACGGGATGCGCCACAAGTATGAAAAAAAGCATGGGTCTTAGACAACGGCGTTGGCCGGGCAATTGCCAGCATGTTCAGGAAGAGAAGAAGCTGAGCTTGTCAAGCAATCATGTGCTTTTGCTAGCAAGAAGAAGATCCCTCCTGGTTGTGAACAGCGGAAGAGCAGTCGCACACGCACAGAGCTCCCTGACCGTTTTCAACATAATTTCACAACTCAAGGGGGCACTGCTGTTTCGACCGCAGTGCGCCAGCTATATGTTGACCTTTCTCGTACAACAGGATAGAAAGTAGAGGGGCACCACCTCTATTTGACGCTGTGAAGACAACTAAGACCTGTTCCCCCCCCAACAAAAAGTGAAAAAGGACAATTTATCATACTTGAAAGCAATGTTACCAGTTGTCCGATGGCAGGATGTCCTGGCCGGACATTCAGGGGGTCCCGGACATCCGGGCCGGACAATTCCATTTTTAGCTAGGCTACTAGCCGGGCCGCCCGTGTCCCAGGTGGCCACCCCGTGCAAGGACCTGGGAAGGTCCCAGCAAGAAAAAGGAGGAATCCAAAAAATTCCAAAAATCCGAAAAACAACTATGTTATGCAGAAAAATAAACGGAACAACTTTTGCCTCAGGGTGACATCGAAATTCTTCACCAAATTTAGAATAAAAAATAAAATTTTAAAATATTTGTTTTATTTCTATTTTTTTATTTTTTTTTGGCCCGGCCGGGCAATTGACCCCGGGCCACTCTGCCAGCCTAGATTTTTAGCAATTAAAAGCACGAAAAAAAGGAAAACAAATTGGGGCTGTCTTTAATTTTATTTTTTTATTTTAAATTTGACAACGAATTTCGATATCATCCCGAGGCAAAAGTTGTTCAGTTTATTTTTCTGCATAACATAGTTTGTTTTCAGAATTTTTTGAGTTTTTGTTTTTTTTGGCGTTCGGGCTCAGACAGACTTCCCGGGGAGGATGTCCAACCGGTTGTCCGAGCGGACAACCCCGGACAGTCAGGGGGGGTCCAGGTCGTCCGATCAGGTAACCTAGCCTGAAAGTTCAAAAATCAGGGTGACGACGGCTGCCTGCATAGCCGGTTCAGATCCTCACCGAAGCTTTGGATGGGGTTGTGTAGACCATCATCAGTTTGGATTCTTCGAAAATATAGTATGCTCTACAGCACACCACCATTGAAAAAAAAAAAAAACGACTCATAATGACCTCCACAAGCAGGCGCCAAAAAAGAGCGAGTCTGGGGAATCTCACGCATTCCAAAAGCCCAATCCACTACCCTCAGGTCCTGCATTGCACAGAGGATGGGTGAGGTTGGCGAAAGGACGGGAGTGAAGAACACTCACAAGAACCTGGTCGACGTACTCCAGGTGAGTGCTATGCACTCGCAGCACAAACGTTAGAAGGGCGACATGTAGGCTCACTGCACCAACAAGCGGCATGTCGGGTTGTGCAGCAACAACCTTCCACATGGCACACAACCAGAAAAGATGACACAGTCTCAGCAAATGGCTAAGTTGCACAAATCGTAAATACTAAGAAGGAGAGGCATACCAAGAAGAGAAAACAGACACAAGTACGAGCATAAGAAATGTCAGAAGAAAGGTAAGCCGACAAGAGGGACAGAAACACAGGAAAGTCAGCTGAGATGTGTGTGTGTGTGTGTGTGTGTGTGTGTGTGTGTGTGTGTGTGTGTGTGTGTGTGTGAGAGAGAGACAGAGAGAGCAATGCAGGAAAGCCTAAGAAGGGTGTGGGAGAGAGAGAGTGGGAGGGGCTAAGTGGGAGAGAGAGGGGGGGAGGGGCTAAGTGGGAGAGAGAGGAGGGGAGGGGGAGAGAGAAAGAAGGCCATGAAAGTGGCTATCTTTTGCCAATTTGCCTCATAAGCAATCCGAGTTGTAAGTGGGCGCCAATACGACAGTGATATAGACAAGAGATTTTCATCTGCTAACCTGTCCCGGAGAAAGAGCAATTACTGACGTAGTTCTGCAACACCTCTTTTTGTGACAGGTCTCTTGCATGACCCCTGCGTGCCCATTCTTTGTTTTTTTGTTGTCTTTTCTCTGCCTTCCCATTCTGAATGCACTTCTGAAGGTAATGAATTTCGCATGGATCGAGTCCACATGCATGAAGATTCAAGAGCCAGTCTTGATGTAAAATATTGTCACAGACCTATGGACTCAAAGAGCGCACTTTGCAAAACAAACGATAAAAATAACAATACACAAGACAAACATGAAGAGCACAATGAAACCCTTCATTTTTCTCATTCTTCTTTTTCATTTTTTCCCCACATTCTTCTTTTAACTTCCCCCTTCAGTAGTAAGTATGAATCATACTTGCAAGTGCTTGTCGTGAGCGCGGTTCACGACGTGTGACGCATGCACCCAACCAATCCTGTGCGGTGCATGATGTGTGCAGGGAACGACCCCTCACCCCGCTTCAACAAAAAGAAAAGAAGGCTAGGGGTCAAAACGGTGCATTTGAGGCCCCCCATCAAAATTATAAGCGGGATGAAAAAAAGATTGCAGGAGTGCTGCCTCACCTCGCTCCTCTTCCTCGTCCTCCATGTCTCCCCCTCCCTTCTCTTTTTCGTCTCCTCCGACTCGTCGTCCTCCTCCTGTTTGTCCTCCTCCTGCCCTTCCTCATCCTCCTTGTCTCCTCCTCCTACTTCCTCATCTTCCATGCCTCCTCGTCTCCTTTCGACTCCTCATGTCCTCCCCTTCTTCGCCGTCCACGTCTCCTCCTTCTCCCACTCGTCCTCCTCCGCCTGCCCTTCCTCTTTTCCCTCTGTCCATCTCTTCTCCTCCCCCATCTCTACTCCTCCTCTTCCACATTCCCCTCCCCTCGCCATATCCCCATCTTCCTGTCATACGCCCCCCCGTCCCCCCTCCCAAAAAATAAATAAACAATAATAATAATAATAAAAAACCTGCACGATTTCGCACAGGCACCCCCCGCACGAAACTCCACATGAATGTGCGAGCTCGTGTGGTTGCCCGTATGGTATTTAGCGGGGGAAAAAAAAACAAAAAAAACAGACAAGTATGAAATTACGATGAGCTCACACTTGGCAGAAATCCCACAAGCCAGCGTAAGGCTGATACTACCAAGGTGGAGAAGGTTGCAACCTTGTCTTAGTGATGCCTCACTAATGTTTTTTTCAATCCTGAGGAGCCAACGATGTGAACCCACAGAGTGAACGCTGCATGACAACGAATACCCACAAATGAACGCTGCATTCATTTGCTCAGGTATGCAAGGACTGTTCACTCTATGTGTGTGGCCATATGTAGCCCCTCCCCTTCCGCTCCAAACAGCATAATTCAGTGCATGTTTGGCGTTGTTTGCGCAACCCATTTCATATAGTATTGGACAATAAACAGTAGATAGGCACTCTCAACTTCTGCGACGCCCAGGTTGTTTGTCGTGAAGAGCCACATACCCTTGCAACAGCTGCACGAAGTTTATTAAATGCATCCACCTCAAGAAATTCTGGTAGGACCTAACAATACACAGCAAGCCAGCCATATATCATGCATAAGCCAGCAGCACGAATGTCAGCAATCACGAAACGCAAAAGCCAGGTCACTGAAACGTCCCTACTGTTACATGCCCAGTCGGGCGATGTACATACATAACCAAGGATCCGCAATGTGATGAAAAGGACGGAATGGACAATGCAGTGCTAATAGAATCTCAACAAGCAATGTTCATCCTGATACATACAAAATGGCGCCTTATAGCGCAGCGGAAGACTTAGATATAAGTCCTGACCTGACCGGGACTGACCACTCTCACGTAGTGCAAGACAGCGCAGCAGAATGCTAGAATACCAATGACTAGCCCAATCAATGTCGCAGTACAGACCAAACATACATCATTCTCATCACAAGGTGTGAAGGGGCCTGGCGCTACACACAGGAAGAATGCGCCAGGTCCAGTTCATACACAGACGAAGAGGAGGGGAGCAGACGAAGAAGAAGGGGGAAGATGGGAATGTCGTCAACACCAAGTCTTCGTTACAAGTCCCAAATAACCCCTCGTCAAATGTCTGAAGCCCAATGTCGAGTCTGGACCAAATGTCACCAATCCCGCTCTCTCGTAGTCTGCTGATGCAGTGAAGTCAGGTGGCGAGAGGGTGAGAGGAAGATGGACTGAGAAGAGGAAGAAGAAGAACTCTCTCTCTCTCTCATGTGCCAGGTAATAACCTGTGAAGATGGCGCTGTGCTCCAGGAACCTCGAAGACGAAGCTGGAGCTATGGCGCTGCAGGTAAGTCTCCCTGGCGTCCGCCCAATCTCTCTCTCTCTCTCTCTCTCTCTCTCTCTCTCTCTCTCTCTCTCTCTCTCTCTCTCTCTCTCTCTCTCTCTCTCTCTCTCTCTCTCTCCAGTACTACTCTAGCTCCTACTGCTGAAGACTACTGCTAACGCTACTAGCGCCCAGCGCTGAAGACTACTGCTAGCGCTACTACTACTCCTGCAGCGCTCCTCCAGAGTGCTGCTGCCAAATCCTGAAGACTACCTCCTGCCACCTGAACTGCACGTGAAGTGCCTGGTAAGTACCTAGGAACTACCTGCAGCCTGCAGTACGGGCCAGTCCTATATAGTGCTGGCCCGTCCAGGGGGCTGCTCTTGCCAATGCCAAAACGTGCCAGACCCTGGCGTTGAAGCTCAACCAAGGGTTGTCTTGAAAACAGGCCCAAAATGACCTGTGCTAAAACCCTGGTCTGGTGCCTGAGTTTCAGGGCAGGTCGATCTTATGAGGGCCTGAAAATGGCCCTCCGTTTCAGGCTGAAAAGACTCAGGGCCGGAAAGGCCCTGTTTTAGGCTGAAACGACACAGGGCCTGTAGGCCCTTGTTTTCAGGCTTTCAGGCTAAAACGACACAGGTCCTGTAGGCCCTTGCTTTCAGGCTTTCGGGCTGTTGCAGGTGCAGCATGTAACACCCCCCCCTCCTTATGAAGTCAAGCCGGGTCGAGGGCGAAGCTGATGATCTGAAGGTGGAACCTGGACGCGGTTGCGACATGGAGCCGAAGATACCGTCTTGCCTTGCATCTTGCGTTCGTAGTGTGCGAGAACATCTGGAGCTGGTGCTTGGAGTTCCGCACGGGTCAACCAACAGTCAGCTTTGTGAGTGCAGTACGCAAAGTGTACCACGTACTCGATTTGCCCTGTTGCCGTAGCGTCGCTGGGAGATGATGTCGCCGACCTCTTGAAAACCGTCCACAGATGGTGGGTCTTGCGATCCTCACCCGGGAAAATCGTCATGTTCCGATGGCGTGTAAAGATCCAACTTGATGCAATGAAAGACGGGGTAGACGGGCAAGTGGGCGGGCACCTGAATGGTGAAAGAAGGTCCTTCGGGTGCATCCCCAGCGGGTGCCACGATCGGCCAGGGCCCCATCCATTTCGGGAGGAGTTTGCGAGAGATATCTTGCTAAAGGCTGAATTCCGCGGCGGAAACCCAAACGAGATCGCCGGCACGGAATGAACAAGGAAGACGCTGGCGATTGGCCTTTTGGCTCATGCGTTGCTGCGTCTTAGCCATCTGGTCGCGTGCCTTGACAAGTAGCTCTTGCATCCGTCGCAAGAAAAGAAGATGGTCGTCGCTCTCGGCCGTTCGTGGAATGATTGTGTCCAACGGAGAAGTGACCGGCGAGCCGTGCTCAAACTCGAAGGGCGACATCCCGATAGTCGGGTGGATGGACGAGTTGTATGCCAACTCGACATCCGGCAGTCGCTCAACCCAATCCTTTTGGTCGGGATGGATGATTGTGCGAAGGAGAACCTGTGCGGTCTTATGCGCCCTCTCCATTCAGCCATCGGTTTGGGGGTGGCGAGCCGAACTTGGCTTGAGAGATGAGCCCCATCGTTCGATGAGCGCCAACCAAAAATCGGACATGAACCGAGTGCCACGGTCGCAGACGATTTCCTTGGGGTAACCCTTGGTTCGAATGCAACCGGCGTAAAGAACTTCAGCCAGCTCCGGTGCCTTGGCATGATAGCGGCAAGGCAAAAACATGGCGAACTTGGTGAGTCGGTCGACCACCGTGAGAATCCCATCCACACCGGTCTAGTGCTTGGGAAACGGCCCGGTAATGTCCATGGCAATCACTTCCCTTCGGCGCAAGGGGACCGTTAATGGTCGCCACTCGCCGTACGGACGATGGTTGCAGGATTTGCAGCGTCGGCAAACAGCCTAGTTATCAACGCCAGAAATACTTCCCAACCATCATTGCAATTGTTTCCACAACTTTCCAGGTAAACGAGGAAACGAGGAAAACATGCAGCAGCACAAGTTGAACATAGAACACAGTGAGTTTAGGACGACCAACAACTTGCCAACTAGCTAAGTGTGTTGTCACTGTTGTCATAATAGCAGGGACTAGATAAAGGGGGTCCGTCTTAGCACCGCAAGGGCCGAGTAAACACACCTTCTCCCCAGCAGGACGCACCCTCCCCCGTGGCAAAAAGAGAAGAGAAGACGACTTGTAAGGATCGTTATCATCTCATGCACGCCATGAGCACATGTGGCGCAGTGCACACAGCGCACTTGTGTGTGCCCCACCAAAAAAACACCGCCAACAATCATGCGAGTTTTTAAAATGCCAAAAATAAAGTGTGCGATGCGAAACACTATTTTGAGCTGCGTTTGCCTACATCGCGAACCCCAGACTTGCGTTCTTTAGAGCTTACGAAAATCATAAACATTTTTTTGCGATTTGAAATTCTTTGTATTTCAATTCCGGAGCGCTGCACCAGTTTTTGCCGCAACCGCACAGCAAACTGCATGGCAAATTCGGTCACAAACTGTGTAACACAATTCTAAAGCCTCCCCACCATTCCTTTTCCAAACGCGAGGTTTGAACTCACGGCCTTCAGATTATGCAACTCCCCCCATTCCATTTGCAGTTGCTGGCAGGGCATACGGCCGTTCTAACTTCTCTGCAGTCGCTGGCAGTGAAGAAAGGTGTTCTCTCAGCAGTTGTAAACAATGCGTTTAGCCCCGCCATGGTGCGACAGGGATTGGCAAGCGCAGTTGATTACGTCTAAGCTAGCTGGAGCACAGAGACTACGGACATCTTCGTCCACATGATGGCAGCATAGTACTCCACCTCTTCACAACAGTTGCATGTATGTACCATTGAGCCACTAGGGCTGTTTCTCCACAGATGAATACGCATATATATTGTCAAGCGCATGCATCATTGGCAAACCACTAGCTCTTCAGCAGCACATCACTCATAGACTATTGAAAACACGCCCAAGTGCGGTGATGCCAACTATAAGACAGAAGACTGACAGACATCCGTGGACCTGCTGGAGGATGGCGGTGAATTGTAAGGGAACTTCAGACTATCCATAAAGAGAAAACTTAGAAATCAATCAAGAAGATATCTGGGGCATACTCCCGCTTGCATTTTTCTAAACGCATCTGGCCCGCAATTATGGCCCAGTGTGGATGGATGTATCTGACTGGCAATCACGTCCAAAGCTCGCTCAAAAAAGTCCTACTGAGAGTATGCCCTGCACAATGTGACTTCCTCATCCATTCATCAGTAACTGTGTCCGCAATGTTGAATGACAAAATGTGTGGTAGACGCACACAGCAACACACCAAAAAAATCAAAAAAAATCCTCGAAGAATGAACTGCTACAGGAAATTTCAAAGAGCCAAAGATTCGCTCCACAGTGCACAGTGCATACTTTTGCATTGCAGATCATTTCCAGCACAGTTCAACCTGGATCAACCATATGATTAGTACATCCAGTCATTTGATGATTTGAACATAAAATTCTACAAGCCTGGCAAGTGGTCAGTTATCGATAAAGTTGTTTTTGAAACTCACAACAACACTTTTCTTCAGGACCAAGGTGCAAATCAAATGCAGAAACTTTCAAAGATTAGACAGGCTCGTTGTTCCGCTAAATAAATGCATATGGTTGAAGATCTGCACAATCTTCACATTCATTAAGTAGGCGCAATCCACTTACAAGTTGAGTTCAACACTTCCAAGTTAATCAAGTATTAGAAAATGCAAAAGCTGCTGTCCTTTGGGACATCCATTGAAATTGGAACAATACAGAGAAGGGTAATTAGTGTAAGTACTAATAAACATGGCCCCTGTGGGCAAGGATGACACGCATAGATCGAGAAATGGTCCACAATCTTTAAGAAAAGGGAAAAATAAATAACTAAGCAAAAATCGAGCAACAATGAAGCTGATTCTGAACGTACGTTTCGAAGAAAGATTTCGAATGATATCCAGAGTTACAAGTTTGGATGATTTCAAACCCAGTATGTCCATACATGTGCAGTCTCCGCAGAGGGTGGCGAAGCCACAGGACTGGCAAACTGGCACCATAACTAGGCCCAAGAGGACTGGTCCCAGACGAAAGAGCTCACAACCAGAGGAGTTGTAATTTCTAAATGTTTTTCTGATTCCATTGAAGAATGGCAGATTAAGATTTTGACTGGGTAGAATCCCACTTACATCTGGGTATGCTTGTGCATAATTGGAGAGCCGTTCCATCAGCTGGGACATCACAGTCTTTACATCCACGGTTGGCTGTGGCATCCACGTCCCCGCTCATCCAACAGAAAAAAGTAACAAAAGCACAAAAAACAGCAACAAAAAAGTGTACCCACAGCATCGCCATCACCAACACAGAGAGAGAGAGAAGCACAAACAAAACAAAAGATCATGCGACCTCGGTAAGTTCCGCATTCTAATTCAAATAGGGGTGTAGTCCAGTCTAGAAGGGGAAGTAAACAGTTCAGCCAGTTTGCATGAGCTGCCACTGAAGTCATGATGAAGCTGAACGCCTAACAAATTGTCAGACGCACTGGATTGTCTGGAAATTGCGCGACTGCGGTGTCAACATCAACCATCCTGAATCATCCCAAGAACAAAGGGGCTTCAACGCCTACAATGATCGTAATCCATCTCCCTCATCTTTGATTCTCACAGTCATACCATATGCTCGAGCTCAAGCTTGTCTTCTTGCTTGACGTAGACGGTCGACTATCCGCTTCCATAGAACCCTCACCTACCCAATTCATATTTACACAGTAAAAATCTACACAGAATAGAGATATGAACAGTGAATAGGGTCACACTTCTATCCCCTACCCACCACCTCACATCGCTCCATCAACTTTCCCCGACAAGGAAAAATTCAGTCTTCTCATAGGCGGCGACGTACGAGCTTGCACAACCCATTTCATATAAGAATGGATTGAACGTTTCATTCCGAGTTTGGGATGTGATGAAATCTTTGATCGCTATTGTATCCATGGTTGGCATTACGGCCCGAGTCCGAATCCATACCAGGCTGTATAATCGTGTTCCGATCTCCTCCAAAAGTAAATTCCTTCTCACAATCTCATCTGATACCATCCCTGGTGGTAATCCTAGAAACTGCATGCTTTCCTGAAAGATAGCTGGAGCATAGACATTCATTATATTCATTATAGAGCAATATAGACTTCTAATTTCCTCCTGCATACGTATACAGACTTTAGTCAGCACAGCTTGCAAGTGGCAATTTTTAGCAGAATATACTCAGAACTCTGGATTTGTGGGCATGGTTGCAAAGACGTGAGTAGCGGAAAAAAAAAAAAAATACAGAACACATTCAACACGCACCTGGAGTTGCGGGCAGGCACCGAGCAATGTCTCCAGCGTCTGAAGGTGGAAGTCATCTGGGAACACCTGAATTAAGCAATCCATCAAGTAGTACTGTGCAATCTCATCCTTGCAGTTAACAACCTGAAAACCACCAGACAAAACCAGGAAAAAAAAAAGGAAAAAAAAAAACACGCAGGGACACATCGAAGAATGCCCACACTGGCATTAGTTGTCAGGTATCAGCAAAGAGCAGCCGTAACTTTTTTTTTGTACAACCAGTCCGAAAAGGAACTGCTGTATGCGACTGCGCAATATAGTGTCATCACAGTCGCCCGTGAAATCCTGAAAAGACTCATCATGCATGCATAGAAAGAAACAGGGAAAAACGGAAGGGGAAATTAAAACGAATCCTGCAGTACGACCCGGCCTGGCTCAGTTGGTACACCCACGGACTGTTAGTTTACACGATAGGGAAAAAAAAAAACAAAAAAAACAAAAAAAAGCAAAAAAGAATGAATCCTACACCTATCCCAACCTCCTCAAGATGAACAACAGCACATCTTATCAAGTGGGTACACAGCTCAGAAGGACGTATCACTAAACTTCAGCCATCTGACAACCAAACGGTCGCTGCCTTTAATGCAGCTGGCAAGGAACTTGAAGGAAGGGCTTCGCAGATGCCAGATGGAAGGAGTTGAAGTTTGAAGACACTTAAAGATAGTAAGGAACAAAACGCTGCAATGAGTAGTATCTATCAAACACACAATCAGTATACGCAATTGACCAGCTTCAAGTATGGCCATGGAATTCCGATTTGCATTCATTATCACCAAGCGGTCTGGACAGGATCGCCGGTTCACAAAGATCATTGGTTACCAGGAAATAAGGAATCATGACCGCAACGAGTGCCAAGGCACGATGTGCCAGATTGACTAAGTGACCAGGGCTGCTGGTTGACCACGGCAAAAGGAAGAAAAGGCTGCAACCAGTAGGTCCAGTACTGAATCAGGATCGCTGGTTGACCAGGGTCACTGGTTGACGAGGAGAAAAGAAGAAAAAGTGTACCGCAACTTGTTGACCAGGATCACTAGTTGACCACAAGGAACAAAAGGTTGGACTTTTAACCAGTTGACACGATGGCGCGTTGACCAGGAGAAAAAGAACAAGGAGGGTGCAACAACTGGGATAGAAAGCACAATCACTACCCTCTTCACCCGAATAGAACGCCTGGTCATTATGGCCGTATTTGGGGCAACTTTCAGGCCAGATGGAGTGATAATGACCAGGCAAATTTATTCGGGTTAAGACGGTAGCTGACTACGACAAAATGAAGACTTAACCCGGGATACAGGGCTCAACAGCAGGCGCAACTTTCATCCATACCCTGACCAGTCTGCCGGTCGACACAATCTGGATGAAAGAACATGCCAGAGAGACCTGCCTTCCCCTGATGAAGAGCAAAGAATGTTGAGAAACACATGACATCAACAGAGTTTATCACAAGTTTCTTTGATTCGACATCATTTGCTGATGACAGTCTCATAAGCCCTGTGTGTTCACTCGGGGCACGACCATCTGTTTTGACAAAAAGATCCAGAGACTCAATACCGGACAGACTGCACTCCAAGTGCAATTCATTCCCGATAAGCCCCGAATGTTCACTCGAGGCAACGATAATCTGTTTTCATAACAACATCCAGAGATCAGTACTGCACAGACTGCACTCCGAGTGCAGCCCATTCCGGGTAACGTGACAAAGCAAGTCGAGACGACTACGCTGCAGGAATTCCCCAGAAGGGAGCCATCATCAAGACCTCCCAAGAGCTGTTTGCAAGGATCTTGACGTCGACCCCCCCTCCCCCACGCCCACACACCCTCGTGTGTCAAATGCATATAAGTTATTGATGCTTCCCAATCTCTCCATCCATGTGCACGCAGCATCAGCAAATTAGTCCCTGCCAGACAGCAAACACAGCAAGACATGACCCACCCACCTGCTCAAGAATGCGCGGAAGTACTTCACTCTTGTACATATCCAGATCCACTCCTTCCAGCTGGCTCAGCACTAACAGGTTCTTCCCTACCTGCCACCATACAGCAGCAGGTCCTCAACCACTTATCAACGATGACACCGATAACAATTCAATATGACACTGACGAAAATACAATGTGACACTGATGGCGATTCAACATAAAACTGCTGACAGCTCAATAGAGTTGGCGGGTTAGCGGGTGCTGCAAGGTTGAAAGTAGGCAATCGTCACAACTGCCGGGCGGCCTTCTCCAATTGACCGGAAGCAGAGGATTTCCAAGTAGGAAACAACGCAAAACATCAATAAAGAAGGTTTTTTCCGTGTTCCCAGCGAAAAGTGGGAATCGCCAAAAGACACCAACAACTGGCAAAGTCTCACAATTCATCAAAACTCTATCATTTCTTGAGCACACACAAAACGACGTCAAATTGCTGACAGTCCTAAAGACCAGAACACATTACACTACAACATACTATCCGCACATTACCTTTATTCTTACCTACCATTGAACATACGGCCATTATATCTGAATTTTGGCTGCCTTTCAGTCTAGTTACAGATACAATGACCATGTTTTCTATTTGGGGGAAGACAAAGTATTTACACAAGATACCAGTTTCGCCGCAGTGCCAGTTGCATCTCAAGAGTTATGTGCGAAAGACTTCAAATGAGGGCGAGTTATGTAAGAAAGACCTCAAATGAGGGCAACACGCTCTTGCTAGTCATCATGCGTGTTCCTTAGCGATGCCTACCCTACAACTCATCATAACAGTATCGCGAATAGCACTTCTGAACAGAGTGCTCTACAGACCTTGGGAGCACTTTAGATGTTCCTCAACTTGCAGCCTTAACAAACAGAGCTATGTGCAGGAAGAATGGTACTCTTTAAAAAGAGAAAAGCACATACTCTAGGAAGGGTGGAAGGAAATCCCTGCACAGAGGACGAGATCGAAGAAAGGTTATGAGAATGAACAACATGCCTGATGCAGTACCCTCTTACAATCGAAAGCTTCTTTTTTGTTCTTTTTTGTTCCTTTTTGTTCTCTTTTGTTTTCTTTTGTTCTTTTTCGTTCTTTTTTGTTCTTTTTTGTTTGTTCTTTTTTGTTCTTATTTGTCAAGATTCAGTCATCTTATAATCAAAACCTTGCGACAGATGTTGAACGTAACTGCGCAAAAAAAAGGAAGCAAATGGACAGCCGCTGAATAACATAATACCATTTTTCAGAGGCAAGCCAACCACAACACCATACATATATATTGACTAGATATAGTCAAAAAATATGATATATATTGTCACATTGTGAATCAGAGCGCAAAAAAGGGAAAAGAAAAAAGGAAAAGGAAAAAAGGGAAAGGGAAGGAGGTAAGGAAAGCTCCACCTGTTCATAACCTCTTACGTACAAGGCCAGCCACGTGGATGACAGGTTGAGCGCTGGCTGCCCCCATCC
>BFEA01000048.1:4431985-4447006 GCA_003427395.1 Chara braunii
CTCTCTCTCTCTCTCTCTCTCTCTCTCTCTCTCTCTCTCTCTCTCTCTCTCTCTCTCTCTCTCTCTCTCTCTCTCTCTCTCAAACGCGATTCATCCGCATTTGAGAGAGAGTGGGAGGGCGTCAGGGAGTATCTGACGCCGAGTTTGGTCCACCAAACTCGGCATCAGATACTCACTGATGCCCTCTCTCTCTCTCTCTCTCTCTCTCTCTCTCTCTCTCTCTCTGAATTTTTGCTAATTCAGGGAGTTAGACAAAATTAGACCTTGAGAAGTCAAAGTCACTTTATATTCTTAACTTAGCTTTGTATAAATCTTGGATTAACACTTTTCTAAAAGGGGTGCTGCCAAAATTTTTACAAATTTAAGGAGTTAGTTAAATTTTATCTCAAATAAACTCAGGTTTTGTTCTGGGTTCATATATGACTTAGTAAAAATCTGAAAAGACTTCCTTTCTAAAGGGAGTTAGACAAGATTTGGATTTTCAGAATTAAAGTTTTGTTTTCATATTTAAGTCAGTATAAATTTTGTGAAGGCACTTTTCATACGGCAAGCGCTGCCGAAATTTTTTTAGTTTAAATGAGATAAATTATATTTTGACAGGTGACAATTATGACAATCCACCCTGAATAGGGGAAATGCTGCCATAGGTCTACCTTGCGTTGGGCACTGGCTTAGAGGCAGGTCTAGGCTTAGCTTGTAGAAGGGTTTTGGGTGAGAATGTGTTATGGAGTTGTATTCTCCATACACTTATGATTTTAGCTTGGGGATTGGTATGTTTTCTGTTACAGGTCTTCTTGATCGATTGATTCAGTATTTGGGCTAGATTCAGCTTGATCCTACGAGGATCATCTTCTGTTATCATTGATAACAGATCGGTTGTCGATTCGTCGGTTTACGACTCAACTCCAATTCACTCTTGCCGCTCAACCTAAAGACTTTAGCCTTGTGATTTGAATTGTTTTGTTGTGTTTTCGTCCAGACTTTATTTGAATGGTCATTTAAAGAAAATTACTGAGTATTTTATTTTGGGGAGTTGCACAAGAGTGAGGCTTGCATGGCTAAAGCGAGGGGTGTGAGTGCAGAGAATGGTTGAGGTTGACCCCGTGTAGTGCATGGACTTTTGGTTGAATCTTTGATATGATTGCAGGTATGTTTGGTGGTTCAGACCTTGGATTGGACTACCTGCGATCATATACATATATATGGCTAAGAGGAGTCTCACTTTGATTGTGAGAAGTGATTGTCACTTTATAACCCTCTATATATAAGTAAATACATATGTCTTGAGTATTTCGTGCGGCAGACTGTGACCGCGCGTAAGGGTTAAACAGATTATGTTTTCGAAATAACTTGAAAAGGGACATCCCCTTTTAGCCTTTGCTCCTTAGAAGTTTCTATGGTTGGACGTTGTAGTTCGTGACAGCCGTCAAAGTCAAACCCCTTGACTTCTCTCCAGACCCTGGATGACAGTCTCCAGGGGCGATAAGAGACGATTGTCACCACAGGTATGAACTTGTGTACCACCCACTCTTCACAGGGTGCAGAAGAGGGTGTGGTTCTCAACTGCACTTGGCGGTTGTCCAACGTGGAGAGATCAATCCCTCAAGGCGCGTGTCACCCGACACTTGGGTGTCGAATGCGACCCTCGAGATTAACGAGGACCGCATGACTATGGGTACTACATAGTACGCCATCATTGCGACTGCTTGCATATGCTTGCATTGCGAGTTGATATGAGATTAGCCCTGCGTCCGCGAGGTTTTATACTAAGTCTCGCGCGTGACGCCTATCCGATTTCCACATCGGAGAGTTATGGGATGGCTACTAAGGGACTAGGAGTGTTGTCGCGTTTTTTGTTTCATGGCGTTCTGTATATGTATATGTACGTGTGTGTATTTTTATTTTTATGTTCTTTAGAGTGGTGTATGCGTGGTGTGTGAGATGCGTCCTAGTCGACCGACGACGAGTCGCGCTTGGAACCTCAGGCCCCCAAGGCGTCGCTGCACGTGCGGGTCCGATAGAGGAGTAAAACCACACGTACCCCCTCTGCTACAGCGAACGAGAAACGCCCTCAGCTGGTCCACCTCTGCGATTACAGCTGATTAACTTTCGTACTATGGACTGGTAGCTCGGCGGGGATACGCCCACCGAAGGGAGGTGACAACTCCCGCAAGGTGGAGGTAAGTCATGCCTCGCGTAGGCCCTATCCTGTCGTAGGGGCTCGTGAGAGGTATGGCTGGCGCACTCGGCCGGCGCGGCTTGCGGAAACTCCATATGTATTCGCGACGAGGATCAGACCAACTCCTGCATGACGAGGCCGGGAGGGTCCCGCCTCACCTTGCGCGAGCCTAAAACGTTTATTTAATCCAACATGAGGCTCCTTATGATCCGATATATACACATAGCATACTAAAAGCTTGTATCCCTATCTTTCAACCCACTCGATATATAGTCAGGACCATGTTGACTAAACACAGAATTGGAATCACACAATGGGCTAGCCCGTTATCTCTGTCTTTATACCCTCGCATGTCTACATCTGAACCTTCTAAACACAACTTCTAAATGGCCTAAAACACCCTTACGTACCGAGGCTTCCCAAATCTAGGGGTTGAGGTCAATCACATTCTCATGCTGTTGTATTTCTCTTTAGCCTCCTTGCGACCTTGCATCTCCGAGGGGTATGACCGACCTTTCCACAACAATCACAAACTATCTTTGCCCATCGCTCTCATCCTCTCTTACTCCTTCGCCTGGTCCTACTTACAGTTGGCGATGCCCCCATGTCAAGATCCCTGCTCCTCTTTTACCTCAACCACCTTTTTACCTTCATCTCTCTCTTTAGCATTAGTCCGCCTTCTCGGGGTTCCCCTGAGGAGAGGTGACCCTTTGTCACCACCCTCTCCTCCCCCTTCATTCTGACCAGCTGACTCACTTGAGGCACCTTCTAAAACCTTTCGTTTGCCCTTCCTGACCTCTTCTAGTTGCGTCAACCTTTCTTCCAATATTCCCACTTGTCTCTATATTTCACTAAATTCTCCTGGTGTTGACGCAACTCCGGCTGTCTGCACATGGTTCCCGCGATGTGGACTCTCTATTTCACCTTCTGGAAACCTTAACCTTAAAGAAGCCTCCAACTCACCCCAGGTCTGCGACTTTAACATAAGAGTATATACTTCCTCATTCAACCCTTCGTAGACGAACAAAGACAGCATGCTCCATATTGTTTTTTCGTCCCATATCTTTGTGAGACTGAAATTATGATAGCCGCGTAGGAATGCAGACAAACTCCTTCCCTGAAACAGCAAGGCGCAAAGGTCATGGGGCATCGAGTCTTGTACCGACTCACACAGCAGCACTTTGCGGAGACACGAACTTCTCCGGTGCAGGATTTTGGCAAAACCACTGTCTTCAACCATGATGTTGGTACCGGCCTGACACGCGTAACAAGCAATCGATCATCAAACCGTGGCGCAAGAAGGCTAAAAACATATATGGCTAGTAGAAACTGCTAATACTCAATTCACACTGGCTACTCTCCCATTCATACCACAAGGTCTAAACTTTAGTCATCCTTGCTTTAACTTTAAGGGTACTATGAACAGTATACAACCTATATAGGCAGAATTTTCAAACCAGTCATAAGCCGGTTGTAATTTCGGCGATAAATGTTACTGACCCTCGCACTCGTATCACATAACGAGGTAACTGTAGACAAGTCTGCAAGAGATGCAGTTGGCAGAGCGTTAGGGTACTCCCTATCTACTCGCTACCGCCCGAATCTCGTCTCAATCTACAACCTTTTCGTTTGGGTCATGGGATCTCGCATAAGCGTCAACCACATTGACCAGATCCCCGAATCCTTGACTATGGGGCAAAAACCTCTGGTCCAGGTACAAGCCGTATATCAGTTCGCACGTATATCGCGCATATCCCCATGCTCGTGTTTTCAAAGCGGTTTTTGTTGCGGTCTCTACCCTCTTATGTCCCCCAAAACACTTTTCTACAAGAAACAGTCAGGACGATACGCAACGGGGCTGAGGGAAGTACAAACTCTTCAACTCGCTTAACTTCTACATGCGTCACCTGCTCTTCCCCTTCTTGGACCCTGCCACTCACCCACTTTGTTACAACTCTCTCAGTTATCCTGAAAGGTATCACGAGCAGGCTTCCATGCCCTAGCGCCAACTCAATCCCATGCAAGACCAGAATGATGGTGGGGCGTATAAGGTCACCTTCACAATCGCACATTCCCGGTCATCATTAAGGCCAGACTTGATCCAAACGAAGATCCCCTTATCTATTAACACGCCCCACCAGGAAGAGATATATTATCCTTCCTCGACTTGCCTCGACAAGGATATCTCAAATCCGTCGTCCCTTTTTAACTGGCAATGTCATATTGGGATCTTCTTCAGCATAAGACATCCTGAGTTGCCTTCGCTCTGGTCTGGGTTCTGCCCATCACAAAAAAATGTCCGGCATACGTCGTCCGTTACCATGCTGACAATCATCATTTTTACACTTCCTACTGTGGAAGCCTTGACTTCAAACTATCTTTTACTAAAAATCCATACTTTTCAGTGTTTACTACCACCCAGCAAAGAGAAAATAATAATGGTTGTATATCATGGTAATTATACATTCACATATAACTCATGGAAAACGATATATTACCTTAGTGACCAACATCAGAAATATTTATAAAATATGAAATGCTTTATACTCAAGCTAGTCAGTTACCAAAAACACTTAAAAATATTTCGTAATGGTATGCTTATACTATCAGACATATCATATAATATGCACGTTTATGATCAAAGATAAGATTACAAACAATTAGTACTCTCAGACATAATACTATTGAGAGTACAATACTTTATTACTCCTCAGTTTTGACAAAAGTATATTGTGGCAATGGACAGTGTAATCCTTTTTAGAAAGGATAGCATCTCAAATCCCCGAGCCCAGCTAAAGGATCAAGCCTCACTGCTTCTCCCTTCGATTCCAGTACTCGCTCCTTGCAGACCCTGACCGACAAAGTAAACAACCTCATCATACACGCTTCGGGATGCGCTATCCGGTCATGTGCTAGTGAACCCATTTTGCTTCCCTCATAGACCGTGGTCTGACAAGGCTCAAATACTTTCCTCCTATTCAGTAGTAGTGTAGTCAGCTTATCATAGAGGATACAACAACAATACCCCACTATGGACCAGGAACAGAGTTCCGGCGTGGGTCTCACTACTACTTATAAGACAAAATTATAACTTCTTCAAAGTCATCTTTCATGGGAACAATAACATAGGATTGCAACCTTCTTACTTCTTAATCATTTCCTTGGAATAACTTATCTCATGGAAGTGGTCACTCCATTTAATTATGAGTCCTCATCAGATGTGGATTCTGCGCAATGCCTCTTCCCCTCTTTAAAGAGAAATTCAAACATATAAACTTAACAAACAACCATAAGTTAATAATTTGACTTGAAACGCTTATATATAAGTCCTTGCAGAATGATAAGTTCAAATACGTACTTCAAATACATCGCTCATGTAAATATTCATGACAAGGATAACTATTAAAAGAGTATAATCATCAAGCACATAGCCTCATATAATTAGACTTTTGACAAACTTACTTAGATAACCTCTGACATATATGGATTAGTTCAACATATAACTCAAAAGAGATGCCCTCAGACAGGAATAATCTCAAGTCCTTAGCTCCAACTTATAGATTTAAGAGGATGGTCTAAGCCTGGAAAGGTTCAAGCGAAGGTCTAACATTAACTACAATTCATCGCCTTATCAAATGTAAGCAAAAATAGTGTTATCCCCTTCACTATTACTTCGACTGCCTCTAGGATCAGATACACTTTTTGTAGAGGGGATACTATGCAGACCTATTACATCTCGTGGTCGCTTCCATTGAGGCCATAACACGGTATTCCCTGCACTTATTTATCGCCTTATACGCCTAATTCTTAGCATATTACATGGGACATACCTCACACTTTCATGGCTGTATAAGTTGAACAACCGCTTAGAACCCAGATTCCACGATCTCAGTCCATACTCATGAAATTAAAAAAAAAAAAAAAAAAAAAAAAAAAAACTTTCATCGTCCTTAATCTAACCCTCATTGAAGTCTCTCGACGACTTCTAACATAATAGGCTCCCTTACACATGTTTGGCCTCACTCTAATGCAAAAGCACCAAGTTGCTCTCAGAACCACTCAGATAACCCTTTCGATCATAGTAGGTACCTTATACTAGGGTCAACTCCCTCAATGGACGTTTTGAGCCCGATGTCACCTTATCTTACCCTGACCATACCAACCATGCAAAGCAACGTCCAATCCCGTCAACTATCCTGGTCAGAAGGGGTACCAACTCCAACTTCCATCCTACTCGTCAGCGTGCATTAGCGCATAGTCAAAACGCTTATCCCTCTTGTGTTATCCCTACTGCATTAGCCAAAACCAACTCACACAGTCAATTCTCACTCACTCTTCATCCAATACCATCAATCGATTAACCATAAAATTTCAAAGAAAACTTCTCACTTTGCCTAGTTCTCATTTCCCCATACTCGGATGTCGTTCTACCAGGGACAACGGTAGGCAACCGTTATCCCCGGCAACGGCGCCACCTGTCGAGCGCATCGGTCCGGCACCACGCAGGGCAGGTCGGGACCCTCCAGGCCGCGTCACACAGGAGTTGGTCTGATCCTCGTTGCGAAAACATATGGAGTTTCCGCAAGCCGCTTCGACCGAGTGCGCCAGCCATACCTCTCGCGAGCCCCTACGACAGAATAGGGCCTACGCGAGGCATGACTTACCTTCACCTTGCGGGAGTTGTCACCTCCCTTCAGTGGGCGTATCCCCGCCGAGTTACCAGTCCACAGTACGAAAGCTAATCAACTGTAATCGCAGAGGTGGACCAGCCGAGGGCGTTTCTCGTTGGCTGTAGCATAGGGGGTACGCGCGGTTTTACGCCTTTATCAGATCTGCACGCGAACCGACGCCTTGGGGGGACCTCGCTGTTGATGCGCTCGACAACGAGGTTCTTGAGACAGAAAACTGTCAGATATACCTCATTTGCCTTGTGTGTGAGCCCACTATGTCCCTACTATTACATCTTTTTAGTTTGTCTGAGAGGTTATGCATATGTTCCTCTATGACCTTTGTTTATTTTCATAACTTAATTATACTAACTGGAAGGAATGCATGCGTGAATTTCAGTTTCATTTTTTTCTGACTGAAATAAGACTCAGGGATAAACTGAGCAAATATGAGAGAAATGTAGTTTTTTATTCGTTGACCAGGTCGATTAAAGGTTGGACATTATTTCTAAGCAGAATGATCCAATGCTATATTTTTTTGTCTGTTTTCTGAAAGACCAGACATTGTTTCTAAGCAGAATGGTCTTATTGCTGTGTTTATTTATGCGGGATTTATTGTCTGACTTTTGAGGCAAAGCATTGTTTTTAAGCATAATTATTTTGCCTCTTTGTTTCTTTTGGGGTTTCTGACTTGAGTTTGGCAAAATAGTTCAACTTCATGTTTTTGTGTGACTTTAAGATAGATTGATAATTATTTTTAAACGGAATGGTTCAGTCTTTTGAATTTTTTTTTATCGATAGAGGATTTTGGTGAAATGTTAAGGATTATTTTTAAGCATCATGATTTACACACTAAACATAAACGAGTATATATTGGAAATATTTATCTCTATTTGCATATGAATGAACGACTGGACATTATTTATAAGTAGAATGTTTTACCTTAACCCATATCACTAAGAAGAAAAATAAAGTTAACAGTGTAATTGAAAGTAAGTTGGGCAAGTTGAGCATTGTTTATAAGCAGAATGGTATAGTCACATGCCCAAAGAAGAGAAAAGTAGTTGTGAAACTTATTTGTGTATAACTTTAGGCATACCAAACATTGTTTCTAAGCAAAATGGTCTAGCGTCATGCCATATGTAAGATGTAAAACAAAATTAATATCTTGG
The DNA here is from genome assembly GCA_003427395.1 of Chara braunii. Classification (NCBI taxonomy): domain Eukaryota; kingdom Viridiplantae; phylum Streptophyta; class Charophyceae; order Charales; family Characeae; genus Chara; species Chara braunii. The sequence goes on from BFEA01000048.1 coordinate 4,440,004, forward strand.
CGGATCAATGGACAATCTTATGTGAAAATATCTTAGGATTTTTTGAGAGAGTACTTACCCGTTGTGGTATGGACTTGCATGTGATTGAGTGTGAGGTCTACTTGTTTCAACCCTATACCTTAATAGGTAGTTGCTTTAGATGCTCACCATGTGATGGGGCTATAGGAGTTAGTTCTGCATTTTCTGAATTAAGTTTATTTCTCATACTTATCTTTGTATAAATTTTGAAAAGATACTTTCAGTAAGAAAATTGTTGTCAAAATTTCTGCAAATCGAAGGAGTTAGTCAAATTTTGTCTTTACAAAATTTAAATTTCATCTTTCTGCAAATCTAATGAGTTAGTCAAATTTTATCTTTACAAATGTTAATTTTTGTCTTTACAAAATTTAACTTTTGTCTGCGTTTCATATCTCACTTAGTAATAATCTGAAAAACCTACTTTTATATGGAAGATGATGCCAATTTTTTTACTAAATCAGAGAGTTAAACAAAATTTGACTTTAAGATATTATAATTGTTATTTCAATTTTGTATTTAGCTTTGTACAAATTGTGGATAAACGTATTTCCTATTGAAAGTGTTATACAAATTTAAAGAGTTAGTTAAATTTTGTCTTGGCATAATTCAAGTTTTATCTTAAGTTTATATCTCACTTGATATAAATATGAGAAACCTACTTATCTAAAGGAGATGCTGCCCAAATTTTTACTACATCAGAGAGTTAGACAAAATTTGACTCTGTAAAGTCAGAGATCGGTTTCATATTTCATATTCAGCTTAGTCTAAATTATGAAAATATATTTTCTTTAGACGGAGCGGTGCCAAAATTTTTCTAGTCTTAAGGAGTTATATTATATTTTTATTGAAAAAACTTTCGCAGTATCTTGTATATGGGCGAAGATGCGAAAATTTTCCTTATTTCTTCTGACACCCATTGAGAGGTAAATTTAGACTTAATCTTAGGAGATTTTGAGTGAAATGTCATATGAGGGTTTATTTTCCATACACGTCAAGTTTAGTATTGTGAATTTGTCTGTGATGTGTTACATGTCGTCTTTGGTCATTTCAATTCAAGATCTCACTAGTTTCAACTCGATCTCATAAAAATCGTATTTTGTTATTTTTTGATAGCAGGTTGGTTCCCAAATTATCGGTTTCCGGCTCAACTCTAACTCATTTTCTCGCTATTTAGCCTAAGGTCTTAGCCCATGTGAGTTAAATTATTTCTTTGTTTTTTTACCCATACTTTTATTAAATAGTTATGTAAAAATGATCGAGTGTTTTCTTTTGGAAGGTTGGGCTTTATGTGAATACGGCAAGGGTTGTAAGCGAGGAGAGTGGTTGAAGTTGACCCCGTGTAGTGCGTGGTCTGTCGATGTTGAATCCTTGGTGTGATTGCAGGTATGTTTTGTGAGTTAAAGTATGAATTTGACTTTATCTGCGATCATGTGTATATTTTGAAGGGAGTCACACTATGATTGTGATCCTCGCTTTATATTTATACTTTGTGCATCCACGTGGTCTACTTTGACCGTACGTAAAGATTAAGCAGATTTGAATCGAGAAAAAATATAGATCGCTGTTTATTTTTTTTATTTTTTTTTATTTTTATAGTTGGTAATTTAAGGTTCATGACCACTGTCAAAGTCAAACCCCTTGACTTTGTTTGAAGCCTCCAAAGATGGGTTTTCGTTCCTTGGTCGCCACCAGGGGTCAAAGCCCGCGTACCACTCCTCTCCGCAGTGTGAAGAAGAGGGTAGGTCTCTTAATCGCACTCGAGATTGTCTAGCGCCAAAAGATCAACCCCTCAAGATGCGTGTCAGCTGACACTTGAGTGTCGAAAGCGATCGTAAAAATCATTGAGGGCCGCATGATTATGGGTACCACATAGTACACCATCCTCGCGATTGCATGCCCATTTATGCATGGCTAGTCGATATGACAAAGCTTACGTCGCCATGATATTTATTCAGAGTCTCACGCGTGACACTCACTTATATTTTTGTCAAAAGGTTATGGGTCCAATATAAAACGGGACTACGCGTGATTTATGTACAAAGTTTAGTTTATTTTTGCAAAGTGTATCGTGTGGTTTAATTGACCGTCCTAGTCGCCCGACGCAGAGTTGCGCTTGAGAAATCAGCCATCAGAGCGTCGGTTCGCGTACGGTTTCGATTAAGGCGTTCGACCACATGTACCCTCTATGATACAATGTACGATAAACGCCCTTGGTTGGGTCACCTTTACGATTGCACACGAGCAACTTTCTCACGTGGTTCGGTAGGTCGGCGGGGATACACCTGTCCAAGGGTGGTGACAACCCTTTGGGCAGAGGTAAGTTGTGTCTCGCGGGACCCCTATGTTGTCCTAAGGGTTTGCAGAAGGTACAACTGGTGCACTTCGCCAGAGCGGTGAAAGCTCCACTGTGAAAAAGTCCTGCAAAATCCTGCGTGACGCACTCGGGAGGGTCCCCTTGCGAGACCGATGGGCTCGTCACCGAGTCTTTGCCACGGAAGCGCCCCAGCTGCATGTTGTACCACATGCTGCGAACGGGTCCATTGGTCCTCCCTGGTTAAAGCCGGGAGGTTGCATTTTTAACACGTAGCTAAAATATGCAGATTTTTATCACATGACAAAACTGTAACTTGTTCTCGTCGCACTCCAATATTCGGTCCGACCAACCCATAAACAGGGCAAAAGGTTGTAAAACAACGAATAAATATAATCAAAGTGAAAATAAATAAATATGAATAATAAGGGGATTTTTGGTCATGAGTCCTTTACGCAGTACGTGCTTGTTGCGTCTCAACGGAACATGACCCGTACTGGTTGCGGACCCAGTGTGAAGAAAAAAAAAAAAGGCAAAGTGTTGCAAGTGCTTGCGACTAGGTGGTTGAGGCTACACCAAACCATCCACCACGACCAAAATTATAGCAATAACGGAATCAATCTTTCAATACGCACATGCTCTATGTGTGTGGTAAATTCATTCAGACTTATTTTCTGCTCACGTCACCGCGTGAGATCTTCGGTCGTCGGCCCATACTCCGTCAACAAAGTCACACCCAATGAGACCTTCAAAAACAACGACAAACCCCGTTGTAAGGGTGTTTGCTACGACACGATGATCAAAGGTTCATTGCATGTAATCACTGCGTCTTTGCATATTTTTTTTTAAAACATCGACTTGGGTGACCTACTAGAGATAGGGATAAGAGTCTGTGCCTGTTGTAGCGTCACCCAAGATCAATGACTCCGATCTTATTTGTGGGGAGCGGCACGTGCTGGGAAATGGGTCCAACATCCCTTTATTACAACACCATTGTCCTGATAACATTGCTCACCTCTGACCTATCACTATATTAGTCCCCTCGTCATGAAAACTTGCTAAGCCTTTCTCAATTGCACCCGTCTCACTGCCAAATGCAGTTTTTGATGGCCTCTGCCCAACTCTTTGGTCATATGTGTGTTGCCCAAACACTCTGCACTTCATCACTTCCCTGGCCCCTGCACCTGCACCTGCTTGGAGACAAATTATCTTCTTGGACTGGAAAAAATATATTAGATGGTTTCGAAACCATTGGCCTGCTGTTTCAATCTTGGTTGCTATTGATGGAACCACTGATGATCTTTGCTTTGGCTCTTTTTTTCAGAGCACTGATATATCCCACTAAGTTCAAAAGAAAGACGTTGAAGCAATTTGGTCAACAACTTCAATGCGCTGAGATAGGCATGGTCCTATATAAACCTACTAGTTCGCAACCCTCAAAGGTGTATTTTATGCCCCTAATTCAACTTCGTCGCCCTTGGTTATAACGGTCGTCCATTCAGGTCCAAAGGGTAGTTGGAAGGGTGATGAATTTGCTAGGGGGTGCAATTCATGGAGAACGGGCAGTCATTGCTTGCAAAGGACTGCCCGCTGCCCGTAGGAGGCTGAGGAGGTTGTGGTCCTTGAGTTGAACATTTTGAATTTGAAACAGCTTGGGTCAACTTCTCTCGAATAGAAGGACACTTCGAATAGAATGCGTACGTATTGTATTTGAAAGCATCACGTACCTTTTGTGTTCGAATTCGGAAAAGAATAAACTCTTGTATCGAATAAACATTACTTTCTTTGTTTTTTTTTCAAGATTAGGGTCCGCCCTTGTACTCCCCGCCACTTCCATGTTGCATGCCACAAGTCTCTCTCTCTCTCTCTCTCTCACACACACACACACACACACACACACACACACACACACTCACACACTCACACACTCACTCTTACATACACACGTGCACACACGCACACAGACAAACTCCTTTCCTTATGTTTCCCCAAAAAGTTCCGCTTCAGCGCACTAGAGGGGTGATATGAGCATCCCTCTATAGTGGACTTTTGACAAAATGCTCCTGTCTATTAGTGGGGAGCGACACTTGCTGGAAAACGGGTCCAGCGTCCCATAAAGCACCAACCGCGACCCCCCCCTCCCCCCCCCACTCTTGGAGTTGTGTATAGCGAACATGACAAAACATAAACACAATATAATCACTATCTTACGCCTCCCCAACTACATCAACAAACAAACTATGGGTGCGCAACCCGTAAGTTCGCAGCTCGTAGGGGCTGCGTTTATACCCAGTTGCATTTGTCGTTTCGCACGCTTACCGAATAAGGAAATATTGTGCACTGGAATGAAGTAAGACGGGGTCGTTTCGGGGTTTTTGAATTCGAAGAAAGGGTGAGGTCGTTGTCACAAGATTGCCCGGTCGCCCCAACGGTCACGCCAAAGCTTGGAGATCCAATGACCACTAATGGGTTTTGCAGTTCGTTCGGCGTGAGTTGCAGGCGACATCCAACCTTTCCCTTTTGGAAAACCGGTAGGGGTTGTCTTTGTCAAGCATCATAGAAAAGAGGGTAACTTAAGTAATGGGCCGCTTTTTGTCTACACGGTATGGGCGAGCGAGAGTCACAGGGAAGGATGTAGCCTTTCTCTATCTCTTTGCGCCCTGTCTTTCCCTCTCTCTCTCTCACACACACACACATTTACAAGTTGTAAGCAATTACAAACCAAGGCGGGGATTCAGACACAGGGGAAGGAGGATCCAGAGCGGCTCTGCAGGAAGGTAGGAACCAGTGAAATAAATTGCATATTTGACCACTCTCTGAAACAAGGTTCTCTTCGCCCTCTAAACCCACCCAGGAGTGTTACCGAATCGAAGCCCTAGCCAAGAGTACAGACCCGTTCAAATAAGGAAGTACTTGACAACTATCTCTGACACTCAGTATGCCCTGCCGACCCATATGATGGACCAGGACCGGTACCTTCACGGGAATCGGGAAAATATCCCATGTAGGAACCTGTCAATCGACGCATAGGACTTATCAGTAGACCAGGAATGCTCGAATATCATCGAGCGGGCGATTACTTGAGTGCGCCCTGCGCAAAATCGAAAAAAATTCCCTATTCCCCTGTCCCTCCCAATAACCCACCGCCACGTCATCCCAAGCAATACATATACAGGCGGCTATCCCCCTCCTCGATACGAATGAATTGCTTTCTGCTTGTGAGCTTGCTCTTTGCTTGACTAATGTAAGCGATCTTGGTGACACGGCTGAGCTACCTGGCTATGGCGGACTGGGATTCCACCACAGGGGCGGACGAGGACTTGCCCATCACGCCGGAATCTGAGGAGGAAATCGCGGTGGGAGAGGAGGTTTATGGTTCTTTTCTCCTACCTCTCTCTGTGTGTATATGGGTTATGATTATCTGTGCTGCTATATGATGGATCCACAAGTTTTGCAAGAATGAACCCCTTTGATGAGCCAGAAAAGTAGCAACAACGAAAAACTTTTAGGGGATTTCACGCCCCTTCTGCTGCTACGACTACTTCCACACATGTTGCCAAGCTGCCACGTATCTTCTCCCAAACGTTCTACCTAGCCAAGTTCACTGCTAGCCTTGATGAGCTTGATTTCGTTCCACTCGAAGCGGAGGAATGACCTGTGATGCAGGGATGATTGTAGCTGAAAACTCCAATGGGGGTTGCGTTGGAGGGAAGTGGAGGATGACCTTGAAATTCAAAATCAATTGACTTTATCTCTCAGGGGTGACCTGGAGTGCTGGTCTATGTACCTGTTTTTTTGATTTGTTGACGTACGAAATTCGGTTTGCGGCAATTGGCCTTTGTATTGTGCTGAAAGTTTTTTACCTTATACACTCATTAGTAAATGAGCTATAGTACCTCCAGGTGAGATTGCTTAGCCTCCCTGCGAAATGAGCTGAATTACTCCTCTCCCTCTAATAATGTAGTGGAGTGCTCCTCGCTTTCTCAATAATAACCTTTGGGTTTCCTTTAGGCATTACGAAAAACCACTCTCTGGTACCTGGCCACTCCTCAATGCCCATAGTCGTATCCTGGTCTAAATCCCTCTGTGAATATTATGAAATCCCCAGAATTTCCTGACCCCCTTACCATAGTAGCATGAATGAATGGCAGTCCAACGATGTGTGTTAAACCACCAGTACTTGGCCCAACTATCGGCCGCGGGAAAAAATAGAGTAGAAACATTTATAGTCGGATGAATTTGTGCACTCCTGTAGTAGCCCGTACGTTTCCTAAAATCGTGGCACATTAACGGACACGACTCTATGAAGTACTGGTGGTTTAAACTACCAGTACTTGGCCCATACATCGGCCACGGGTGTTTCTCGTTAAGCCACCAGTACCTGGCCCAACTATCGAGTTCGAGCCTTGGCTGACCGGTACGCCGATCCGTGCCGAGGCTCGAACTACTGGGCGCAGGCATCCCGAACGTCGGCTTGAAAGGTACGAAAAAAACAAAACGGGAAAAAAAAAACGAAAAAAAAAAAGAAATAAAAAAAACGAACGGGTTCATTCCCGCTTTGCGTCCGAAACGCAAAGCGGGAATGAATGTTCCTGCTTTGGCAGAGAGAGAGAGAAAAGAGAGGGAGAGAGAGAGAGAGAGAGAGAGAGAGAGAGAGAGAGAGAGAGAGAGAGA
>BFEA01000048.1:4448098-4462126 GCA_003427395.1 Chara braunii
AACAAACAGGCGCGGCGGGGCGGGGAAGGGGGTAGCAGTCCATTTAGAAAAGGAGACTCTCCAGATTTTTACTAAGTCATATATAAAAGTAAGACAAGTTGAACTTTGAAAAGACAAAAATTGACTAACTTATTGGTTTTGTAGAAATTTCGGCATCGCTTCCCGTAGAGAAAATAGCTTACCAAAATGTATACGAAGGTAAGTATAGCAAAAGATCCCAGAAAATGCAGAAATTGACCTAAGTAAAATAAACTTAGCTTAGAAAATGCAGGAATTGAAACTAACTCCTATGGCTCTAGCACGTTGTCGGTGCGAATACCCTTACAAGGGTATCCGCCCGAGTTTTTGTAGAGGACAAGAATAGTTTTGGTTTGAAGTTCTAAGCATGTCATGCGATTCGCGGCAGTGTCTGTAAGTTACATTGACTGGATGGTTGACTAGGATAAAGAGTGTGTGGGCGCGCGGGTTTGGGGCGCGCGTGATCTTCTATTTTTGGTTTATGATTGTGAAAGTCGGCGTAGTTGTCGACCAGATTTTTTATTTTTTCAAATTAAACTATGATTAAAAGATTTATGTCCTTTGATTGGTGTGCTTATCTGTGACTTGCGCGTACGTACAAAGGGCGCGACGTCGACGACAGCATGGTTCGGTATAGTTGCGCGATAGGCGCGGAAGGTTGGCGGTCGGGGGTTCGGCTGGTAGGCCGACGTGTGGGCATGAAACGTTTCGGTAGGTCCGCGCGTGGTGCAGTGTTTGCTTATTTTTGTGTCAATCAATATTAGACCAAGCCTTGACCTTAGCGCTGGTGGTTACGGCGTCAGACTTTCGTTAAAGATATTCAGGGATCGAGACCGAGCGGCAACGACGTGGGAGTGCTAGAACGGCGCGGAAAAGCCGAGGGTGGCGAGGGTTGCCACGGGTGCATTAACCACGGACCATGATCCGCTGTGAGAAGTTTGAGTGTGAGCATGCCCATTAGGATCCTATAGACGGGACTGCGCCTGGGTACAGGTGGCCGAGGGCACAGTTGGGAGACCCGCAGCAATACCGGATGCAGTGTTCGTGCCTACGGAACCTGTCCCCACTTTGGCGTTCAAAGTGTTCATTTAAATTGTCGTTGTTACCACCAAGGTGGCACCAAGGTGGGGGCGGGGACCCGCGGGATAGTGGAATAGGCTTGGCTTAGTGGGCCAGGAGTTTCAGGGCAGCGGTCCCCAACAGTACCGTGCGAATCACGCATTAGACAGGGCATGACTGGGCAGAGAGGGGCCGGGGCACAGTGGGAGAATAGCAGCACTGCCCAACAATCGCTGGTCGGACTCGGGTACAGGGGCGAAAGACTAATCGAACCGACTAGTGGTCGGTCCCCTCCGAAGCTCCCCTCAGGTTGGCTTGCGCTGTCGGGTAGACCGCTGCGCTAAGGCGCGGAGCAACGAGGGAGTAGAGGGGCGGAGCAATCAGACAACACGAGGGGGAGAAGAAACGGGGAACGAACCCGGATGTGATCCCGGGCAGGGTTCGCGTGGAAATGAAACAGGTTGTGGCGGAGCTGTGGCCGGTACTGCCAAGCCGGTCGTCGCCGGGCTTAGGCATATGGCCGAACGGGTGATCGAATGGGAGAGATCCAGTCCCCTCCGAAGCTCCCCTCAAGTTGGCTTGCGCTGTCGGGTAGACCGCTGCGCTAAGGCGCCGAGTAACGAAGGAGCAACGACGGGCGGGCGCGCAACAGAGTCGAAATGAACTTGGCGCGAATCCGCGTCGGGTGCTTTCGAAGTCGGAGATGAGAGGCGCGGGCATGGTGGAAAGGAAGAACGCTACCAGACCCGATTCCTGATAGAATTAGGTAGCGAAAAGTGCTACCTAGGGGTTTTAGGGGCGGGCAACCTCGACTATGAGGTTAGTTTTAGGTGATAGTTAGCAGATAGAGAAGTTAGTAGGAAAGAGGCTGCGCGGAGTTATGGCGGGCAGAGAGATGATGAGGGAGAAGGATCGAGATTTCACTCGATCCTTGATGGATTTAGGTGAGAAAAGACAGTAAGTCCGGGTTTTTGAACATTGCGAATTCGTTGAGAATGTTAGACAAGCATGAGAGTTAGTAGAATAGGAAGGTGGTGAAAAAAGCACCGCGCAGAGCTATGGAGGAACGAGGGAGAAAAGAAGACGGACGGAAAGTGCATAACGGTCCTGATTGGTGGCAGATTTCGGCAAATCGGTAGCCGAATCCTGGGTTCTTAGGGCGGGTGAGTCAGTGGGTGGAGTCAGATTAGTAGAAGGTTAGTAAGATAGGTGATGGAAAGAGAAAGCCGTGCGCGGAGGTGGCAATGGCGGAGGGACGAAGAAGAGGGAAAGTGACATAGTTTGTTCGGCTGTGGGTGGAATCGGGCAAGGGAGGGCTCGATTTCGGGGTTTAGGGCCATGGCAAATCAGATGGTAGGGCCGGATTTGGCGTTGAGGGCGTAGTTTTGGTGGTAGGGAGGTTTTCAGCTGCGCCTGGGGAAGAAAAGTTAAAAAATAGAATATATCTGCCCGGGTCCTAATGGAACATTTATTCGATTTCGCCCATCAGCTGGAGGTAGCGGGAGGACAACCGCATGTTGGAGATTTGCCTGAGAATGGTGTGCCACTTGTCGCACGGGTCCACGGAGGAGAGCTCACCTGCACAGCCCAAGCCGATCCTCGGATGCACCTGACTATGTTTGGCGGGAGGATGCATTTCGATTCGTTGCAGGGAGCTTGAATGTGTGGCCGTGGCAAGCTTTGAAGTTGCGGGTTGACAGGCACGCATCGCAAAAGGGCAATCAACCCTGTCCAAATGAGCGGGACCTATGGAGCATACGTGCATACACGTGCCATGCACAAGAGAGAGAGAGAGAGAGAGAGAGAAGGAATACAGCGGAAGAGGCAGGGGGAACTAAGGGGGGGCCTACCTCGACTGGTGGCAGGAATTGGCCATACTCAGAAACCAGAATTCGAACTACTGGTGCTCGCAATTTCTGTGGGTGACTGGTCTGCAGCCTGCGGATGGCATGTAGCTGGGTACTCTCAGACATCGCTGTCTGTGCAACACCTTACGATGATTTCGTTTGAGCTAGCCACTGGACAAAGCGGGCTGCTGCGGTTGGTTTGCTCCCACGTTGCTGTGCGCTCCGCCGGTTGCTTTGGTTGCGTTCTTGCTACGACAGTAGTTGTGCTGACTGCAGGTAGGTGGCTGTTGCACACTGTTGCATATTGCTGATGGTTGCTGTATACTGCTGTTGGCTGTTGCGCACTGCTGTATACTGCTGCTAGCTGCGACACACTGCTGCATATTGTGCTAGCTGATTGCGGACTGTTATAGGCTACTGTGTAGCGGCAATGAGGCTAAGGAGGGATGTGGGGACTCAGAGGATGAATCAGATTCTGCAAGCGGGGGGGGTTAGTGCTGCAGATCGGGAAGCCGCCAGATGATTGATTTCGGCAGTTTAACTCATAGTGGACCAAGCTGCTACTGTTTGGCCACCATTGCGGGACCCTCAAGCGAATAAAGGTATCAAGGCCCTCTCCTGGGAGTTGAGTTGTCCCCTTCTTGTATCTCGAGAGTCTGAAACCCCTATCTTCTGCCTTTCTTACTCTAAGTCTAATCTAGTTCTTAGAGGAAGGTGGCAGGCGGGATTGCAACCCGTAGGACCGTAGCAAGACTCTGTGGGGAGTCATCCCACCGATTGCGGGAGCTCTGCCGGAACCTAGGCGAGGTTCTGGAGGCAGGGAACCATCAGGTAAACCATCTCTATCTGTATAACCCACTACACCCAGGTTTGCCTATTCCCCTGTAGCTTTATTGATGTATGCATGCATGTCCCTATATTTTTTTTTTTCCTTTTCATGACATAACCAGACTAAGTAAAAGAATGCATGTATAATGTCAGTTTCAATATTCATTGTATGACTGAAAGCAGATTGTGGGCTTGCATCTGGGGGAAGGGTGGGAGAAAGGCAGTATTGTATGAAGTTTGACTGGGTCAACCAAAGACTGGGCCAGTTCCATAAGTTTGGGAAGACCCAGTGCTGTGTTTATTTTGGATTGCTTGGGGGACCAGACATGTTCCATAAGTTTGGGTGGTCTGGTTGCTCTGACTTGTGAGGGCTGACTGTGGTTGGCTTTTTAGGGACCAAGCATGTTCCATAAGTTTAGGTGGCTTGGTCGCCTTGTTTACTTTGGGTTTTTGCCAAGTTCTTTAGTTCTTGAATGAGGAGGTCTGAGCATGTTCCATAAGTTCGGGTGGTCTTGGCCCAACGCCGCGCACATGATGGAACCAGAAGGTTATAATTTGACTATACTTTATTATTATATTATCTATGAACAGGTTAGTCAGACACGGTTCCATAAGTTTGGGTGGTCTGACTATAGCCTATCACCAACTGGAAAGAGTACTAATTAAGAATAAACTTATGGTACGAAGGGGCAGACTGAATCTTGAGGTGAAGATGATCGGTTCAGTTATATGCTACCTCAAAAGACTAAGTGCAAATAATTATATAAATTTTGGATATTTAAACAGTTCAGGGCGACTAGGGTGGCCTAGTCATATGCTCAAAGAAGAGAAAAATTGTTGTGCTCTGTGTTTGTGTATACTTCATGGCTGAGCTAGACATGTTCCATAAGTCTGGGTGGTCTAGCTTTATGCCCTATGTAAGTTGGGTACAAGAGGATAAATCATTAAAAAACTATGAACTATTGTTTGCTAAGTTGACTTGGGGATGATGAGAGTACTTATCTTTGTGGTTTGGCCTGCATGTGACTGAGTGAGGCCACTATTTAGTCTGAGTTTCAGTTTGATAGGTAGTTGTTTTAGTTGCTCGCCACGCGTTAGAGCCATAAGAGTTAATTTCAATTCCTGCATTTTCTGAGCTAAGTTTTTTTTACTCAGGTCAATTTCTGCATTTTCTGGGATCTTTTGTTATACTTGGCCTTATATAAATCTTGGTAAGTCACGTTCTCTACGGGAAGCGCTGTCGAAATTTTTACAAAACCAAGAAGTCAGTCAGATTTTGCATTTTTTCAAGGTCCAACTTTTCTGACCTTTTGGCTTAGTAAAAATTTGAAACACTTGTTTTTTCTAAAGAGAGCGATGCCCAAAATTTTGCTAATTCAGGGAGTTAGACAAAATGTATAGAGGAGATTCTGCCAAAGGTCTACCTCTCTTTTGACACTTGCGTGGAGGTAGGCTTAAGCTTAGTTCAAATATGATGATTTTAGTGAGATCGTGATATGGAGATGTATTCTCCATACACTTATGATTTTAGCTTGGGGATTGACATGTCTTGTGTTACAGGTCTTTCTTGATCGATTGATTCAGGATTTCGGGTAGATTCAGCTTGATCCTACAAGGATCATCTTTTGTTATCATTGATAACAGATCGGTTGTCGATTCGTCGGTTTACGACTCAACTCCAATTCACTCTTACCACTTAATCTAAAGACTTTAGCCTTGTGATTTGAATTGTTTTGTTCTGTTTTCACCCGAACTTTATTTTGAATGACCGTTTAAAGAAAAATACTGAGTATTTTATTTTGAGGAGTTGTACCAGAGTGAGGCTTGTATGGCTAAAAGCAAGAGGTGTGAGTGCAGAGAATGGTTGAAGTTGACCCCGTGTAGTGCATGGACTTTTTGGTTGGATCTTTGATGTAATTGCAGGTATGTTTGGTGATTCGGACTTCGGATTTGACTGCCTCCGCTCACATGCATATGTATATGGCTGAGAGGAGGCCCACTTTGACTGTGAGAAGAGATCGTCCTATACTAATAACCCTTATTTACATATGTATATACTTATGATTTAAGTGTTCGTGCGACCTATCGCAACCCTTCGTAAGGGTTAGGCAGATTATGCGTTGAGAGAAAACGAAGATCCTATTTTATCCTTTGTTTTTTAGAGTTTTTATAGTTGGACGTTGATGTCCGTGGCAACCGTCAAAGTCAAACCCCTTGACTTATCTCCAGGCCCTAGATGATGGAGCTGGTCTCCAGGACAATAAGAGACGATTGCCACCACAGGTATGAACCTGTGTACCACCCACTCTCCACAGGGTGCAGAAGAGGGTGTGGTTGTCCAACATCGAGAGATTAACCCTCAAGGCGTGTGTCAGCCGACACTTGAGTGTCGAACGCGACCGTCGAGATTAACAAGGACCGCATGAGTATGGGTACTACATAGTACGCCATCATTGCGATCGCTTGCGTACTTATGCATTGCAAGTCGATATGAGGAGACGCTGCGTCCGCCCGGTTTTATATTAAGTCTCGCACGCGACGCCTATCCGATTTTCGCATTGAAGAGTTATGGGATGGCTACTAAGGGACTAGGAGTGTTGTCCCGTTGTCTGTTCAGTGTCGTTTTATATATGTGCGTGTGTAGGTATGTGTGTTTTTATTTTTATGTTCTTTATAGTGGTGTTCGCGTGGTGTGTGGGATGCGTCCTTGTCGATCGACGACGAGTCGCGCTTGGGACCTCAGCCCCCCAAGATGCCGGTTCGCGTGCGGGTTTGATAGAGGCGTATTACCACGCGTACCCCCTATGCTACAGCGAGCGAGAAACACCATCGGCTGATCTACCTTTGCGATTGCAGCTGATCAACTTTCGTGCTGTGGACTGGTAGCTCGGCGGGGATACGTCCTTCGAAGGGAGGTGAGAGCTCCCGTAAGGTGGAGGTAAGTCGTGCCTCGCGTACGCCCTATCCTGTCGTAGGGGCTCGCGAGAGGTATGGATGGCGCACTCGACCGGAGCGGCTTGCGAAAACTCCATGTGTATTCTCGACGAGGATTAAGTCCAACTCCTGCGTGACACGGCCGGGAGGGTCCCGCGCTGCCCTTGTGCGGTGCCGGACCGATGCGCTCGACAACGTGGCGAGCAACTAAAGCAACTACCTATCAACTGAAACTCAGACTAAGTAATGATCTCACTCAGCCACATGCAACTCAAACCACAAAGGTAAGTACTCTCACTATCCCAAAGTCAACTTTATCAAACAATAGTTCATAGTCTCTCAATGATTTATCCCTTTATACCCAGCTTACATAGCTAGACCACCCAATCTTATGGAAAACTTTTTAGCTCAGCCATAGAATATATACAAACACAGGGCACTACAACTTTTCTCTTCTTTTGGGCACATGACTAAGCCACCCTAATCACCCTGAGCCATTTAAGTATCCAAGTTATATATAACTGTCTGCATTTTGTTTTTTAAGGCAACATATGACTGAACCGATCATCTTAGATCAAGATTCAGCCTGTCCCTTCTAACCACAATTTTAGTCTTAATTAGTCAGACCACCCAAACTTATGGAACCCTGTCTGACTAGCCTGTTCATAAGTAGGATAGTAATAAGAATAGTCAGGTTATAACCTTCTGGTTCCAGCATGTGCGTGGCTCAAGACCATACCACCCAATCTTATGGAAACTTGTCCGGTCTTTCTCCTGAATTCCCTTCAAAATAAAAAAGAGAGAAATTAATAAATATCAGAAATCCCAAATGAAACAAGGCGACCAAGCCATCCAATCTTATGGAAAAATGCTTGGTTACTGAAAATCAAGCAAAAATAGCCCTCGCAAGTCAAAGCAACCAGACCACCCAATCTTATGGGAACCAGTTTGGTCCTTCATGCAATCAAAAATAAACATAGCACTGGGCCCTCTAATCTTATGGAGACTCTCATATCCTTTGGTTGACACAGTCAAATATGCAATACTGCCTTCCTTCCACCGTTCCCCCAGATGCAACCCCACAATCTTCTTTCAGTCAGACAAACAAAAACTGAAATTGCATTGTGCATACTTTTCTTTATTTAAGTTTTGTTTGTCCTGAAAGTCAATCGTAAAATTCAAAGTAGGGGTGCACTCAATATACTCAGTCAAAACATAGTCAGGAATACACATAATGGGTTATAACTGGGTTTATAGAAGGAAAGCAATGGTTACCTCTCAGTTCCCTGCCTCCAGAACTCCTTTTGAGTTTCGACAGAGCTCCCGCAATCGGTGGGCTGACTCCCCACAGAGTCTTGCTGCGGTCCTACAGGTTGCAATCCCGCATGCCGCCTTCCTCTCATAACAAGCCTAAACTTAGATTAGGAAGGGCAAAAGTAGGGGTTTGAGACTCTCGAGATACAGGAGGGGGACAAACTCAACTCCCATGAGAGGGCCTTGATACCTTCATACGCCTGAGGGGCCCACAATGGTGGCCAAACCCTACTCCAGCTTGATCAACTGAAGCCGAACTGTCAGCTGCTTGACTTTCCGATGACTCTCCCACTCGCAGAAATAACTCCTTTTGACGAATCTTTAAGCCGCAACACCCTTCTCCATATGACTCATTCACTCCTTCATGCTCGTGACCCCAAGTGCATTAGCTATGGGTGAGCTAGCAGCCTCGCGGCTTGCCTCCGACTAACGCCGCCGGTAGGAGGAACGACGCACCAGCTAATCAGGTAAGTCTGCAGTCCCACTGCTGTGTTTGACTGCCCGTACAACAAGTTGAGTAATGCTCAATCCTGTAGAGAACTACACAGCCTCGTGGCCGATTTTATTCCACTACTACCGGCTGGATTAGCAGCGTATGGCTGATCCAACAACCTACTTTCTCTCCACTTCGTACAAGGAGATAAACAACACACAGATCAGTGGACAAACCTCCCGCCCGAACCTATGCTGTCTCCCACAGTAGGAAGAGCCGCATGTTAGTCAGTGAGTGAGCTTTTGAATTTCGCGGCTCACCTTCAGCCACTCCAATCGGCAAGATGAGCATCACACCGGTAAAAAACTAAGCCTGCAATTTTGCTATTGCGTGATGCTATGTCCTGTTGACGAGATCCATGGTATGCCTGTCAACAGCTTGGTCTGCACCCCGCAACTGACCTGCTATTGCACAAGCTAATGGCAAGAGACACATCGGCCAGTAAACACAACTACAGTCCCTGTGGCTATTCCCTTTCCTCCCTGGTTCAAATAGGGTAACAGTGCTCGGCCAACAGACAGGTCTGCAGCCTCATAGCCCGCATCCAATTTCCCTGTTTAACATTCTGAGCAGCTCACCAGTCAACAGGTAAGTCTGCAACTCACGCTTGACCTCATTGCCTCTTCAACTGATACTCTGATCGTACTCTGGTCAAACGGATAAGCCTGCATCCCCGCAATTGCCTCTCGTTCCGATGTATGGTAGGGCAAGATGACCAAAGCATCGTCCTATGGGTAAGTTCCCAAACTTCCTTCTCGGTCCTCGCTCTTTTCTTTCATTGTTCTTCTCGACGTGCTCCTCAACAAATTATAATAGGCGCACTTGACCATTCCTCTGGCCAGATTCGTTCAATATTAGTGGAAAAACAGTTACGAATGGGAGAAAGATCACCATCATTATTTCACAATACTGACGAATAGGATTACTACAAAGAATACGAGGATCATAATCGAAACGGGTGCTACGATCGGGATGAACGACTGGCAAGCATAATGGACTGATGAAGGCAAGTACGATTATCAAGTGCTCCGAAGGCGGTTATTATTGTGAAAAAGAAGTTCAATCCCGGACGACGAACATAATTCCACAACGAGTGCAAAATGAGAATGAATCTTCACCTAAAACCCGAAAAGATGCACCCTCAGAAAACTCTCACGGTACTATCCTGCTATGCGCGTAAGGGGGCAGGGCCTCTCCTGTCGGAAAGAACGAACGAGGTAGTAATGGCCTTTCCACTAGATCACGGAAAAGCACACTGCCACCTTTGTTTCCCTTCTGTGTGCTAACCCTACGTAAGCCTCCCCTTTCCTACTACTCCTACCATCTTGTTCTACTCCATCCTCATCCTTCCTACTACTTCCCGACCCACCTTTGAGGGGACTGCGCAACCATTACCGCTGATGCTGCCAAGAACGACCAATTAGTGCAAAAACTGACTTCAGCTTTAGCTTAGCCCTACCAAAACAACCAATATTGAGTTTTTACTTCACCGGATTCAGTCAAGAATCAGGCGAATAACACCTTTGTCACCCCCTTTCCTCACTATATCTGACCACTCCACGCACCTCAGGTTTCCTTCAAGCTCTAAACCCACTAACCCAACGTCGAAACTGACCTCGCTATTACGTTCGCGTCACCCCCTTTCCTCACTATATCTGACCACTCCACGCACCTCAGGTTTCCTTCAAGCTCTAAACCCACTAACCCAACGTCGAAACTGACCTCGCTATTACGTTCGCGTCACCCCCTTTCCTCACTATATCTGACCACTCCACGCACCTCAGGTTTCCTTCAAGCTCTAAGCCCACTAACCCAACGCCGAAACTGACCTCGCTATTACGTTCGCCCGACCTCAAAATGTTGAAATGACATCTTCTTTCTCTCGACTCCGTTGGGATTTGAGTGAGATAATCGTTTCCCACTCCTACACACTCACTATCTTCACTTCTACCATGGCTATGCGCAACACCTCTTCCGTCTATCTCCTCCTACACCATTCGTCGTGCTAATCCGACTTCGCCATTCGGTTCGTCTCCCCTCCAAACCCAATTCTTCGACTTCTCCTCCGCCTAATCCTGTTCAAAGTCGTGTGAGCCGTCCTTCTCCCACTGCACCTCACCAGCCTCCTCGCCATCTCCAACTTCTCCTTTTGTTAGATGTATCCGGTGCGAATTCGCGCCAGAGGCCAGGGAGCGCCTCAGCGGAGCGGCCTTTCTATCTGCCCCGGCCTGCCCGTCCGCTGCTGCGTAGGGCTGGCCGACCCTGATGCTACTTGCTGGCATAGTGACTGGCCTATCAAAGAAGCCCGACCCTGATGCTACCGGCTGGCAGTGATGCTACCGACTGGCACAGTGACTGACCTATTGAAAAAGCCCGACCCTTATGCTACCGGCTGGCACTTGGTCGGTACCGCCCACCTACAGCAGTCTGCCCAAGCAGGGCTTGCCACCCCTTTGGTTCCCCAACGGGCTTAGTCACGCACCTCTTATAGCAAAGCACACTGCTGGGGGCGCAGACTTATTGAGGGCCCGACAACGCGGACCCTGCTGGTAGCCAGTATTCAAATGAGAACGTTGAAGACCGAAAAGGACGGGGTTCCCGCAATCCGCAACTTGTAGCGGCGCCGCTGCGGTCTCCGAACAACGCCCCTTACGGCTCTCAAGCTACTGCGCCCGGGCACAATCCACAATCTTACGGGTCACGACGGCACACCCATACTCAATAAGCTTTCACAGTCGACCGCGGCTGGCCGACGGTGCACTTGTAGGGACCCCCGCCATTCACATTTCATAGAGGAATCTTGCCAGCATCCCAAAGATGCCAGAACTCATAGGTCAATCGAAAAAGATGCGCGTGCTCGAGACCCTCGTTTGCCGCAGCGACCCCCAACTCCAGCGTCACGCCTAAGTCAGGGAGCACCGGAGCAAACAAAAAAATTATCTAGAAATTTTTAATCGTAAAAAACTAGCACATTTCTAACACCGCCACTGACAAATCCAAAGGGGAATAGCCCCGTCGGGCCCTTCTCGCTGGGTCCAGTTTTGACTAATCACCTAAATAAACAATTGTTGTGGAACTCACCGATCTACCGAAACGTCTTCAAAATCACACGGTTGTCGATGCCTCCCTCTGTACGTACGCACCGGTCACAGGCAGACACTCCAAGCACGGGACATAATCTTATTAATCCTAATTTAATAAGAAATATCAAAATCTGGTCACAATCAACGTCCGTGTCCACGATCATAAAAAACATCACGAGCGCCTTAAGTCTGCGCGCCCACACACTCTCTACTCTAATCAACCATCCAGCCAAACGTCAACCACAGATTCGGTCGCCCCTCGCGCGGTATACTTAGACTTTAAACCAAACTTATTTTTGGTCACTTGTAAAACCAGGGTGGATACCCTTATAAGGATAATCGCACCGACATCACCGCAATCGGTAAGCAAACCTCCCACAAAGGGCTTGATCCGGATTACGGGTTTTCTATCCTGCCTACCGCTTTTTTCTCTGAACCAATAGACTAGACTAAGAGTAAGAAGGGCCAATAGACTAGACTAAGAGTAAGAAGGACAAAAAAAGATACATAAAGTCGCCCAGATCCAAGAAAGTTGCGCTCAGACTCGTGTGAGAGGGTCTTGGTACCTTCAATTTTCATAGGGTCCCACAATGGTGTCGAAACATAGGAGAACTGCACTCTGGAGGACCTCCAAGCCGCAGTGGCAACTTCCTTTCGAAGCTCGACCACTTCCCTAAGTCACAACGCCTCATCCTCAGACCAAACTACCGCAACACAACCTAGAAAGGCTACCTTCAAATAAAGCACAACCACGTGCTCTATTCGAAGTGCTAACTAAATGCAATAAAACTCAATCGAGGTACTGTATGTATACCAACCGTGCGTAGTAGCAAAGACCACAACGATAATGGTAGGACACCTCAGAACCGTATCAACACCTCAATGTTCTGCAACAACAGAAAAATTTTCCAGAATTAAATAATCATTATAGAGTAAAATTACATTCTAAATTTTAAATTTTCATTCCATCTTAAAAAATGTAATTCCAATTTTAAAATATTCCGTCTTACTTGAAAACTTTCCTTCCAAGAATGGGGTATCCCTTCTTATTTGAACTGCATGCTAGAGATGGAATGAAAGTCTGGACGAGTTCATGAAATTTTTTAATTGGACTGCCATTCTAAGTCAGAATTTTCGTCATAAATAGATTAATCCAATCTAAATTAGACGATATTTGTTGTAATAGAATGAAAGTCTAATTAAAATATTTCATAAACTCGTCCAGACTTTCATTCTATCTTGAACAGTAGATGTAGTTGGAAGGGAAAGCTCGTATTTAGACGGGAACTTATCAAATTAAATTGAAAATTTTAGAATTTGACAAACATTGGAATGATAATTTATAAATATAAATGATTTTTTTTTTATGGAATATTTTTTCAACTTTCATTTCTCATGGGAATTTTTCTGTTGAAAAAGAAAGGACTCCACTAAATGATGGCACTGGGCCAACAGGAAATAACCGCGCAGAATGTGAACACGCCTTTCCCAGCATCCACCTGACATTATCCTTCACTTCAATCAACAAATAACAATTTTTCCTTAGATCAGCAACAACAGGGCTACTGCCATAATAGCCCCCTCTGAGCTCTTGCTTAGTAGCAGGGTGCTAGGAGTAGCGACAACCTTAGCAGTAATTGATCATCTAAAGACTTAGCCGATAGTCGGGGCAGAGAAGACAGTCCGCGGTTCGTTGTTGTTGAGGATCGTGGCTGCGGCAGAACAGTAATCAAATCCGAGCAACTAAGCGGTCACCAACAGTCTGCCCTTGGGCATCTTCCGCAGCAACAAACGAAGTGCATACAAACGTCAACTATGCTGATTACCGCCAATACCAGGCATGTGCCCCGATCGTTCGTACTCGCTCCCTGTGGTAACTTTTTTCAAGCCTCTAGCTTCAAATTTTGAGATGCTAAAAAAATCAATATATCATGCTTTCATAGTCTGTATCCGTATTGGAAATCAGAATCAGGTGGGTTTTCGCCATTTTGCTCCATACGAGACTTATGTTCTCGCTGAGCTCATCTCAGGACACTTGCGTCATCTACTAACGGGTGTGCCACCTCCGTCAAACTTCCACTAGATAATAGCGCAAGCACATCAACAGAAAAATTGTGGCAAATTTTCATCATGGTTTCAACTTCGACACAAGTTGGGACCAACATATGAAGAGGGTGAAATGGTTGGCTAATCGTTTTGACGGACCGTTTGCATGTTTTCAACCGTTTGTCAACATGCGGGATATATGTTTTCTACTGTTGATCAACATGTGTTCAACATGATACCAACATGTCCATGTTGGAGAATTTTTTTGTTTTAACCTTCCCCCGGATCTGGGAGTTGACAAGTGCGTGGAAATGATGTTGCAAATGGCGACCGTTTGTGCCAGGCTGGCCCGCAGTAGTCAACGTTGATGTTTATCGGGAAGGCTTGATGTTGTGGATGCGCAGGG
>BFEA01000048.1:4468839-4484133 GCA_003427395.1 Chara braunii
AACCCTTTGGGTTGAGTGTACAATAAGCAAACATGTGTTATTTAATAAATGGTTTTGTACAAGACTTGTCGTGAATGTGTTTCGACCATCAAGTAGCATTTGCGTTTCGCATCTCACATTACTCACTATCAATTTATTGTGCACATTGTTGCTTGTCTTGCAAGGATACGCAGTGCGTCATGTGTAATGTGGGTCAAAATGTGCCAACGTATGATTTTGCAAGAACATGAATCGTTTGGGCCGTTTGCAGAAAACGTATTACGCACTTCCCAAAATGTTGAATATGATGTCACAAAGCAGTATTCGGTAGACACTAGAAAACATGTTCATCTTAATGTTGGGCGAGAAGTACATGACTGGTTGACTACTGCGTGCCATGTTCTTGTCGTGCATGGAAATGATGCTGGAAATTGGCACCCAGTAGCCAACCCGTATGTCAATTTCGTTCACATTCATCGGACATTTGCCTATGGCACTGCATTCAAGGTTCACAGGAGCCAGTTTTTTGACATCATCAGTTTGGGTGATAAATAGCAACAGGGCCAGTTTTCTGACATCATCAGTTTGGGTGGGAAGATGACTCCTCTCTCTCTCTCTCTCTCTCTCTCTCTCTCTCTCTCTCTCTCTCTCTCTCTTAAGGTGAAAAATAACAACAGGGCCAGTTTTCTGACAAATTTTAAATATTCCCAACAATATCTGAAATGTTCAACAATTGAGAATCACATTTTCAACAACATTTCAACAACTTGTAAACAACTTGTAAACAACTTTTCAACAACTTTTCAACAGTTTTTCAACAATTGAACAAGTGTTGAACACAGTGTCGCATGTTTATGACATATGTTATCAACGTTGAGTTCCTTCACTTTTGGTGGAACACATGATACTACCCCCGCCAAACTGTTTATTAACACGAAACCAACAGTTTAAAAGGGGTGCCCACATTTGATAAACTGCCCAAAAAAATGCCCACAATTTTTCTGTTGATGCAGACCATCGCTGCGACCAGGTACGTAATACCCCCCCTCAATGTTTTTTTTCCCTCCTCATTTCCTCGTCTTTCTATTGTACCTTCTAATCTACCCCTGTTCTCAATGTATTTAACCGTCAATCCGACTAGATCCCTTAAATTCTCTAAGTAAGCAGCAAACTTTACTCTAATATAATGCAGGTTCGAGCTCACGTCTGCAATTCAACAGTCTTATGCGTGCATCAACTGAGCAGCTTGCCAATGTGCAAAATGTCGAGTAATCTTCCGCAAAAACATAGGAAGATACATTACGACGATCAAATGTATTGAAAGAAAAATTTTCGATGTGAGTATGGAATAAGGAGTTGTCATATGTAAATGTTGTTGTGCGTGCACGCGCGTAAAAAAGAGAGAGAGAGAGTTTCTTATCCATATGAGCAAAAATCGGAGTGAATCTTTCGTTTGATCGTGACCAAGTACATCAGTCTGGCAGGGCGAGCATGGAGGTGCAGCGCTGAGTACGGGGACAAAGGCGAGGGGAAGCGTCATCGTACCACGATGGTAAGTACAAAACACACAACTGGAGTTGCGATGGCTTCAACTTCACTACTCACCAACTGTGCAAATGAGACTGAATCTTCCCCTGAAACATGGAAAGATTCACTGTAAACTTTGAGAATGAATCTCGCTATGATGCGGGAATGTATCCGCTGCCAAACTCCTTTTACCTTTGTCATCCGCATTCGATTGATTCCCTCTTCTTCGTCTTCTTCTACTCCCCCATCTCACTCGAACTACAGCCCCCCCCCATTAGGCACTTGATCACCTCCCCAATAGGCACTTGGTTGCGTCCTCGTTCAAGGCGGAACACACGACGCTATCGTAAGCATATTGAGTGTCGACGGTGACATGAGCAACGATCACGATCATGACATATGAAGGTCACGATCATAAGGAGGAAAGCTACGGTGAAGGCAACGACGCTCTGCTATCATGAGGACGGCGACCATAAGATCGATCAGGAACGCTTGATCGAGGACAAACGGGGACTCGAAGATGGGGTGTTCAACTATGAGGAGGATGAACTCGAACAAGGCACTTCATTGGGCTTATTCAGTCAGTAGTAGTTGCATCCGTTGTTATAGAGGTGAAGTTCAACAAATCGGCTCACGACATTTATCCAGTATGCATCTCTCATTTCCTTCCCTCGATCGAAGATAGCATTGCCCGGCGCGCAGCCTTTAACACTCAATGTTGACCATCGCATTACTCCATGGCCAAAATGAACGCCGCCACTGCGTTCGCCCTGCCTCAAACCCCCGTGCAACGCTGAGTACGGGGACAAAGGCGAGGGGAAGCGTCATCGTACCACGATGGTAAGTACAAAACACGCAAGTGGAGTGGCGATGGCTTCAACTTCACTACTCACCAACTGTGCAAATGAGACCGAATCTTCCACTGAAACATGGGAAGATTCACTGTAAACTTTGAGAATGAATCTCGCTATGATGCGGGAACGTATCCGCTGCCAAACTCCTTTTACCTTTGTCATCCGCATTCGATCGATTCCTTCTTCTCCGTCTTCTTCTCCTCCCCCATCTCACTCGAACTACAACCCCCCCCCAATAGGCACTTGATCACCTCCCCAATAGGCACTTGGTTGCGTCCTTGTTCAAGGCGGAACACACGACGCTATCGTAAGCATATTGAGTGTCGACGGTGACTTGAGCAATGATCACGATCATGACATATGAAGGTCACGATCATAAGGAGGAAAGTTACGGTGAAGGCAACGACGCTCTGCTGCCATGAGGACGACGACCATAAGATCGATCAGGAACTCTTGAGCGAGGACAAACGGGGACTCGAAGATGGGGTGCTCAGCTATGAGGAGGATGAACTCGAATAAGGCACTTCATCGGGTTTATTCAATCAGTAGTAGTTGCATCCGTTGTTACAGAGGTAAAGTTCAACAAATCGGCTCACGACATTTGTCCAGAATGCATCTCTCATTTCCTTCCCTCGATCGAAGATAGCATTGTCCGACGCGCACCCTTTAACACTCAATGTTGACCATCACATTACTCCATGGCCAAAATGAACGCCGCCACTACGTTCGCCCTACCTCAAACCCCTGTTTTGCATCTTTACTCGCCCGTTTTTACCAAGAAATGGGTGAATTACACAACTTCCGCTCCTGCCACAATCACTTTTCTCGACATCTCTGCACATGCTTTTTCTTCACTAACGTTTTTACCACGAACTCTTGACTAACTAACCTTAGATTCGGGGTCGCCAGCCCCCAAACCCCCCAACCTGATTTAGTCATTTCTTGACACGGTAAAGAAACGGGCACACTTACGCTTCTCTCTCATTCCTCGTTGTCTCCTTCGTCTTGCTATCATCCTCTCTGTCCTCGCGTGCTTCTATCTCCCTGCTCCAATCAGCGCCCTTTTCTTCACTAACTTTTTTACCACGAACTCTTGACTAACTAACCTTAGATTCGGGGTCGCCAGCCCCCAAACCCCCCAACCCGATCTAGTCATTGCTTGACACGGTAAAGAAACGGGCACACTTACGCTTCTCTCTCCTTACTCGTTGTCTCCTTCGTCTTGCTATCATCCTCTCCGTCCTCGCGTGCTTCTATCTCCCTGTGCCAATCAGCGCCCTTCAGATGCTCCGTGGCCCAATCAGCACCTGACCTTCGAGAGGCAAAATTCATCTCCCGTTGACCTCGTATTATCTTATAGCCCCCCAGTTAGTCGAGCCCGTTCGTGCGAGAAGCCACTTAAGCCTGAGTGTTTCTGCCGGCACCCAGACACTAAGTTCATAAAATAGGGAAATGCCAATCTTCTTTGTATCGTTTTAGTTTTAACGGATGTCCCGAAGGACGGTGCCTGAGCCCCAAGGTATCATCGTTGAACCGACCAGGCCCAGATACTACTTTAACTATCCTGAGGGAAACCTTGGAGGGACCAACTACAAGACGGTTCGATTAGTCTTACGCCCCTATACCCAAGTTTGCCGAATGATTTGCACGCATTGTTGCGGGCTTTCGCCATAGCACCCTTTGGGCCTAGCCTACCCAGGCATAGTTCACCATCCCGCGGGTCCGAATGGGCACGCTCACACTCAAACCTCTTACAACAGATCGTGGGTGGCGGACGATGCGCCTGTAGAGGGCCCATGCCACTCATATTTCCTCTGCCTCGTGGGCCTAAAAACCCACCAGCCCGTGTGCACATTGATCCCTCGACCCGTGTTTCCATGGTCCACATGTGTACCAACTGTGCTACACCCAATGGTTCCGTGACCGAACGAGAAACCGGATATGGGGATCATGTTAACCTTCCCTGTATTGTTCAAATTTTAGCGGATGTCCCGAAGGACAAGGCAGGGACCGTGGCTTTGAGATACCTTCTTTGAACTGAACGGGCCCAGATAATTCAAAAGTATTATTACGTTGGGCATCCAATTATATATAGATTCACACTTAGGTTTATACTTCAATAGTCTGTAGGTATACCAACTGTGCAAGGCCCAACCGTTCTCTTTGTTGTCCCGAAAATGGTGCTAGGAGTGGTACCGAAACAAAAATAAATAAATATGAAGATAAAAAAACAAAAATAATTAAAAAGTGAAAAAGGAAATGGGGTTAGGGGAGAGAAAGGACAGTCTGCAACCCTTCGGTTCCGCGCATTGGGCTCGCAGCCAGGATCGTCAGCAAAACCGAGGGGATAACCTCGCCAGACCCTCAAACCTCCAGTTTCCTTCAAACTGCGCCTTCGCTCTATCGTCGCCAATCGCTGGCCTTGATCCCCCAACCTAAGTGTTGAAAATCCCATGTCGTAACCAATAGCATTAAGCCCAAGGCTAAGATAAGTTATCATGAATTCCGATATAAGTGGGTGTCGTGCAGCATGCGGTCCTACCGACACACACTAAGGCCACACTTTGGCCTACCGGCTAAACCCATGGTCGCCGAACGCCGGCAACTTCCGTGCGCGCGTACGCACCCCCGTCAAACGTACCAACCAAAAGAAAAGACCACTTAGTCTTTATTTAATCAAAAGCAAAAGTTAATTGACAACTGTGTCGACTTTTCAACTATCCACAAGAAAAAGAAATCACACACGTCATCAAAGTTTTGCGTTCACACACTCCCTATCTTTTTACCTAAATACACAGTTAGTTAAAAACAAAGATTGACCGTGTCTCGCATGATAACCTAATTTTTTTATCAACTTTTTTTTCTGAGACTTGCAAAACCCAGGGGGAATATCCTTGTAAGGATATTCTCACCGACATAGGTGAGACCGGATCGGGGAGTTCCGGTGTGCAAGCAAAATTACTCATTCGTAATTGTGCTCACAGACAAAAAATAGTAGAACTATCGAGCTCATCAACGGAACTGATCTCATAAACTGTTCGTAGAAACTTACTCATGAACTGTCAGCAGACCATACTAAAAAAACTGCCAACAACGTCAAGGTTAAGAAAAGTACAGACTTAACAAGTCTGTAGACTCAACGCTTGTACACGCAATTTTGAGCTCAAAGAAAGACTTAACAGCAAGCAGTGAAAAACTTCAACAATATGCAGCAATTGACAAAATTGGGAGTGGAGAGTTAACTTGAGCAGTGGGCCGCTGGTCACCAACAGAAAAATAAAGTAGTGATACTTGCTGGGAAATATTATTAATAACATTTAGTGGTGAACTACTCAACCATTAAAAACAATTTTCTTCATGGCATGAAGTTGTAATACAAGTAAAATTATTCTCGTTTGCAAACAGAAAGAAGATCATAAGGGACGCAAAGATTTTGGTGACAAGGTATAAAACCAATAAAGACAAATATGAGGGTTTGGAGATAAAACCTGCTCAAGACATGAAATTTTATAAACTAATCTTGAGGGAGCATGTTTTCCAAAGAATTGAAAAGAGAAAATATATCGAATTTGTTTTATACTTCTACGATCATAATGACAAACTGCAAAACATTGGTTCATCCCTGGAGACTATTGAACAAGTCAGGGCGAAACTCAAGTGAATGTGAATGCCTTCAAACTCTTTTCTCTCAAGAGACTAATCAGTGAATCATTCAACAAATATTATTAATAAATTCAGAACTTTTCTCGATCTTCTGTTGTCAGTAGTCAACTATCAATAACTAGATACTCAATAGTTTTCAATGACCTAAGACATCATTTGTATATGAGTTTGCTATCATTCAATCATTATGAATTAACTTTCAGATCTTATATCAATCAATTAGTGTTTTCATCAATGATATTCAATCAATGGAATTATCATCGGCGTTTCTTGGGTCTTTCTCAACTTGAGTAAATCATCATCTAGAACAATTCTTGTACTTTTTCGTCACTTGAATGCTACTACTTCATTTCTTGTCAGTGAGTCGGTCTTGACTGATTTCAACATGATCGCTTCCAAAGATGCTTTTTGATACCAGTATGTCTGTCTCTTATACACATCTAGATGTGTATAAGAGACASCAGTATGTCCGTGTGGTTGGTTTCAGACAAGAAGATCTGACAATCTTCGTTGTTCTCACAAAATTTGCAAAAGTGTCTTGACTGATTTCAACATGATCGCTTCCAAAGATGCTTTTTGATACCAGTATGTCCGTGTGGTTGGTTTCAGACAAGAAGATCTGACAATCTTCGTTGTTCTCACAAAATTTGCAAAAGTGAAGAGGGGGAAAAAACTCATTAGTATTTTGATACAGTTTGAGTTACAGCAGCTCGATATGTTGAGGAGAGAGAACGATTGTTTCAGGGAGATTCAACGTTGATCCATAACTTCGGTCCTAAGCTATAAGAAGAACCGGGGAGAAAAGGGAAAAAAAAAAAAAGGATGTGAGAGAGAGCGAAAAATGACTGACTGGGAACGGGTATGCTTACCTGCGGATAGGACTGTGCATGCGAGAAGGTTTCATGAGCGTCTGTGTACATGATGTGAGGGACGACAAAAAGAAAAAAGAAAACTGAAGGAAAAAAAACGGGGATGGTTCGTCTATCCGGTCAATGTTCTCATACTGAAAATCGTCGTTTTCATTCCTCACTGTTTCATCATTATGATCGATGTTTTCTTATTTGCTACTTTGTATTGTAATCATGGTCAGATATGACATGTAGAACCCCTGAATCGGGTTGAGACCATAGTCGGGTGCATGAATGCAAAAGGAGGAAGGACTCTCGTTTCTTGATAAGTTTTGGTTACAAGGAATGATATCTCGGAAGTTTTGAAAGGCGAAGGCTTACCTGCTTGTCCATTGTTTGCTGGTGGACTCAACCACGACCGGGAGAAACTTGTGTATATCATTTCCAATTGAGTTTTGAACGAAATTTGTTAGTGCTTCTTGGACCCTACACCCGCCCAAATGTTATCTCAGTTCACGTTATTTCTGTATTCAGTCCATAATAGTGGCCGAGTATGTGGAAGGTGATAAGCGAAACTACAGTAGATAATGAAATTTTGGTCACCACATCTTCTGACTGAATTATTTGATGAAGTAACAAGGTCATTGTTATGCTGACATTTCGTCGTTATTAGTGTTGTAAAAGAGTCGTTGAATCTTATCATTTTGAAGCAAAATTCAGTCGCCAAATGCAAGGACACGATCAATCTGTTTGTGTTTTATTCTGATGTGTTCTTAGCCTTACTCTTGCGTAGAACTTACATTGACATTACAGTTCCTCCAAAAGCGCGCACTTAGATACATCCAAAATTGGTTGGGTAAAGAGGAGCAAGAAAAAAAAGTGAAAATGGGGCTGGAGAGATGACATGCCTTCATTGTGAGTATAAACTGGAGCATGGGGAGGGTATGCTACCCCTCGCAGACAATGAGAATGCAGTGTTAGACAAGCAAGTTGTTAATTATTGAGGAGAAGAAGGTACGAAGCTGATAACTTACAATGGATGATTTGGTAATTTTACCAGTCGCTCTTGCTGCTTGGCGTCATAATAACGACATTCTTCAGCAGACGAATCCGTTACCTCATCTGATAGTTTTTCGTAGATATAGCTAATGCGTTCGTTTTGTGGACTACTTCAGTTATCTCACATATTTACCATTCATTCGGAGGTTTTTATCGGCTTTTAAGAGGCATCCTCTGCTCATAGTTGTTGTTGCTTATATGTGACATACCGTGGATATATTTTGCGGGTTACAACAAACTTTACCAGTGGTCTCATTTAGGTAGCCAAAATAAAAGATTGCAGTAAAATGTAGCCAGTAGCAGGAAACAACAGTGTGCAACAAGCGACAACAAGTTGTGACACACGCTCTCACCCCTGTTATCATGCGGTTAGGGAAACATACAAAAACTCAACAAACATGCTCGCACAATCTCAACATAAATTCGGAATCTTAGCAAGATGCACAGTTCAGTGATGAAACTCGGAAGACAATAAAGTTATCAATTTACGATTTTGCAAATCACAATATTATTTATTTATTTATTTGCCAAATCATGATACCACTACACGTGATCAATCCTGATACCGGTCTCATGAAGTGGGTCAGGAAGAAGAACAAGAAGGGATAAGTTATAGAGGTATGTATGACTCACCAGGTACTGCTGTCAACCGGTGGATCAGGCTGTTGTTGTTAAGACTGCGACCTATACCTAGAGACAGCGCCACTGTGACCTATGTTTTGTGTTGAGCCTAAGGCCTAACAGAGCTCACCTGATTTAGAGTGAAAGACTGATGAACCCTTGGACTACGACAAAGTAGTTTGAACCATTAGAGAGTTGATTGCACCTACAACAGTTGACTAGACCTGTAATGGATAACCAGATTGTTGCAACAGGTCATTCATGGATTGATGCAGCAAACTTGAATAACAGGTGTGTTGTTGTTGGACATTCAACCAACAGAAGATTAGCTATTGTAAAGGAAGCTTAATGCGATCGGGGCTGGTGCAGCGAGATCTGAATACTATGTCGGGAAACTATCGTTGACTTGGTTGACTAGCAGAGTACAACCACAAGTGAGAATTTACCGACATAAGTTTGAATGATGTTTGAGGTGACAACATGTCCGATAGTGACATAACAAGGTGGGGATATGACGTGGGGTTATTGTAACTTTGACTTCTCCTACAACCGTTGACTAAACCTGTAATGGATAACCGGACTGGGGGAACAGACCATTTATTAATTGATTGAGCAAACTTGAACGATAGGTGTGTTGTTGTTGGACATTCAACCAACAGAGGATTAGCCATTGTAAAACAATATTAATGTGATCGGGGTTGATGCAGCGAGATTGGAATACTATGTCGGGAAACTAACGTTGACTAGGCTGACCAACATAGTATAACTACGAGTGAGAATTGACTAGCATAAGTTTGATTGATGTACGATGTGTCAACATGTCCAATAGTGGCATAATAAGGCCGGAATATGACATGGGGGTATTGTAACCTTGGATGATGAGGTGTCTATGCGTAAAATATGAGAGAAGAAGGAGGAGTTGATTTGAAAGAGAAGTGAAGTAGAGGAGAGAGATAGAGAGTTAAACATCATCGAGGACTTCAGTTGATCTAGCTACTGCGACTGCGACTTCTTCTTATGATGCGTTTAAACTTGAAGGAGCCGATTATAGAGGAATCAGTTATGAGTCTGTACGAAATTATATATTGCCATCTTGAGATAGAATGTAGGTTATCTACTCAACCCTCACTCATCCTCAACACCCACACTTTTCATCGACCTATTATTAAATGACATTTCTGTTTTCAAGTTATTGTAAAAAAAATTATGCTTTTAGTCTGAAAAATATTATTTAATGAAAAAAATAAACCAGATTGAATGACAAAGATGAAAAGGGGGGTGTCTAATATGAGAGGGTTTGGAAGTGTGGGATAAGATGGGTAAAAGTGATCGAGGGATTAATTGTGTCTGACTTGTGTAATGTGTTTGTTTATGTTTGTAGGTTAGTAAACGACATTTTGTGTGCAAATTATATAAAATTATTTTTGATAAGCTAATGTTTATCTGGGTTTTGATCAAGACACTCTGACAATGCATAATTCTCGTTCATTTGGTTCATTTGGTTTGAATATGTGATCCTGCCATTCCTTGGTATCATTGAATATACTAGGGTTGTCGAAAATGTCAAAAACCTCATGTATCGCATGTCTTGGAAAAGTCTTGAGCCTATATCTATTTTACATGCATGATTAAATAGTCAAAGATTTACAATTTCATTGTAATGTTGCATGTGTGTCTACCTCGTTGCCCATTGAACCCAACCTTTAACAATCCCTATTGTCAGTAAATTAATTAGATTCAAAAAATTGCATATTGAAAATTAGGTCGGTCAGTGTCACACCTAATGGATTGAGACATATTTAATAATCGAACCGAGTGGTAAGGTAGAAACTCAAGGACGATTTGTGTCGCTTCACAACCGGGTGTCCATGAATTGTAATAATATTGTTAAAATAATTGGATACATGATCAAGGAAGATCCGTCGAATCACTTAATATATATCATTCCAACTGATTTGAGTAACTACGTTGAACTATTAAAAATGATATATTCGATCGCCTTATATATAGTGGTTTATGTCGTAAATTGGTTGAATTAGTATAGATAAAGTGATTGAATAGAGGATCAAGGAGAATCCGTTCAATTACTTTATCTTATACTATTCAACTAGTTTAAACACTTGAATTTAATTAGTTTTAATGCTTGAATTGAACTATTATAGATTTAAGTGAAAGGAATAGATGATTAAGGAAAATCCGTTCAATAACTTCATATATACTTAGTTCAATTGGTTTGAATAATTTGATGAAAGTAGTATGGATAAAACGATTAAAGAGAGGATGAAGGAAAATTCATTCAACCACTTAATCTTATACTATTTCTATCATTTTGAATTATTGAATTGAACCGATACAGATGAAGTGAAACGGATAGACGATCAAGAAAGATCCGTTCAATTACTTCACATATACTAGTTCAACTGGTTTGAATGATTTGATTGAAGTAATACGAATAAATCAATTGAATAGAGAATTAACGAAAATTCGTTTAATCACTTGATCTTCTACTTTTTTAACTAATTTGAATGTTTGCACTAAAGTCAAAAAAATGAAGTGAAAGAGATAAAGGATTTAGGAAGATACCTTCAATCACTTCATATATACTAGTTCAATTGGTTTTAATGATTTGACCCAAGTATTATGAATAAAGTGATTGAATAGAGGATGACAGAAAATTCGTTCAACCACTTTATCTTTTACTGTTTCAACTAGTTTGAATGATTAAACTAAACCGCTATGGATGAAGTGAAATTGATATAGGATTAAGCAAGATCATTGTAATCACTTCTTATATATTATTTCAATTGGTTTGAATGCATGGATTTCAATAGGTATAAATGAAATGATTGAATAAAGGATGAAGAAAATTTCGTTAAATCACTTGATATATACTAGTTTATACGATCTATCTGATAAATTAGTTGGATAAAGGATCAACGAGGACCGGTCCAACCGTTTGATGTGTGAATTTGATTGATTTAACTGATTGAAGTAAAACGGTATTGACGAAATGAAAAAATAGTCACTCAAGGATGAATCGTTTTATTGTCTGATAAATAAATGATTTACTCGGCTGTGAGAGAAGGTAAACAAATGCCTATATTTTCAGATCATTTTCAACTCCTTCATACGGATGTTGGGTACTTGGATGGGGGAACATGAAACCGCCTTCAGAAGCTTAAGCTACTTCAGGTCATTTTAGAGGTTTCAGGTCCCCACCTGAAACCTCTGAGATAACATGAAGTGGTTGAAAATTTTAAAAGCGGTTTCAGGTCCCCTCATCCCAGAATTTGGACGGGGGGACCTGAAACTGCTTTCAAAAAGTTCAACCACTTCATGTCATTTCAGAGGTTTCAGGTCTCCCCACCTGAAACTCTTGAATAGCATGAAGTGGGTGAAGATTCTGAAATCGGTTTCAGGTCCCCCTATCGAAGCATTTGGATGAGGCGACATGAAACCACATTCAGAAGCTTCAACCACTTCATGTCATTTTAAAGGTTTCAGGTCTCCCCACCCTAAAATCCTGAAATGACTTGAAATGGCTAAAAATTTGAAAGCGGTTTCAGATGCCTCAATCCAAAAATTTGGATGGGGGGATATGAAACCGCTTTCAAAAACTTCAGCCACTTCAGGTCATTTGAGGGGTTCATGTTTTCCCAACCTAAACTTTTGAAATGATCTGAAGTTGCACACGACAACAACAACATAAAATCTGACCTTCAGACCACCTGAAACTCCTCAAATGAGTTGAAGTGTTCTCAGACCATTTCAACGATTCCATACCTCTTCTAACACACTTCATAATCTTTCATTATTAAATTTCAGTAGGTCGTTAACCACTTGTGTCGACTGCTATTTGTTTGTATCTGAGTCCATATAAATTTTGAAAGTTTTTTAACTTACTTAAGTAAATGAATGTTTTTTTGATACAACCTGATAGGAAGTTTAAGAGAGTATCTTCTCAATGAAAGATGTATCAATACTTTAGTATATTTTGATATATTTGAAGTTGTATTAATTAAGGTTAAGATATTATCGCATTGGTCGGTAGCATGCTGAAATTGCATTGATAGTTAGGAAGTTGATTTAGTATTGACTTGTGGGCAAATACAAACTGATAGATGGTTCCAGAAAGACCCACTATGAGTTCACACGAAACTACCAACTGTTATCTTATGATAACAAATTACTTAGTAACCTTACATGTATGACTCTGTGGAAAGACTTGTACTGATAAACTAAACTCATTAGGACTTTTGATCTAGACGAGACATAACTTTTGTGCATTTGATTTGGATTTTCGACTTCGTCCTTTCTTAATGATAAATGATTAGAGCCTTTTGTCATTTACATTTGTCGATAGGTCATAACATATCTCTTTCATATTTGTTGGAAGATCAAAAGTTTATGTTTTCATTGATATTTTTTGCTTATATAAAATATCAATGACATCTCATCGCTTTAACCCCGATTTTGATCTATATTGCATGTATTTACTTAAAAAAGGGTCACACATTATCGATTATCTCATAGCACCTTGCTATGGGGGAACATCATGTTGTCGCTAATGTATTACTACTATATTTTTAATGCGCGTATGAGTATGATTTTGTCATCTTCGCATGAAAAGGTTATGAGTCTCATCAGTATGAGCGTGATGGATCGTCGGATACGTCGACATGAGTCAAAAAGTTGGTAAGGAGATTAGCGCCCAATGCTCGACGTTCACACGGGTCAACCCTAAGCGTTCCATTGAACGTATACCTATGCTACAATGACCGAGAAAATATTGAGAGACTAGTAAGCAATGAGAAACAAGATAAAGAGAATGATAGCTATGAAGTCGAGGAACAAAACAAGGAGGGAAGGAGGAGGAGAAAGAGAAAATGGGAAAATGGGGAAAAAAAATAAATAAAAATCCAAGAGACATAAACTTTCACAACGTTTTTCGCGCGCGTGATATAGGGCGAGCGAGAGAGAAAAAGAAAGGGAGAGAGAGAAAGGGGGAGGGGGGGCAGGGGAGAGAGAGGGAGAGGGAGAAACATGCTTACTATTGCTTAGATCTCTAAATCTGGACATTTTACTGCGCCAGATTCAGAGAGCAACTCGCGCGTTTCAATGTGTGTGTGAGAGAGAGACTCATTTGCTTGTACCCACCTTTGTGTGTGAAAGCATGCATGGGCATCGTGCGTCATGTGATACGTTCAACCTTACGCCCCGTTGTCGTAGTATGCAACCCGCACGTGGTCGCGAGCGTTGGACCTTCACGGTCGTGTCACACAAGAGTGTTTTCTTTGACGAACGAAGGTACCACTCTGACCATGTATGCCAACTGTACTCCTCGCGGCTCCCAGCGACAGTACAGTGCTCTGCGAGGTACAACTTACCTCTACCTGAGGGTTTATCACCACCCTTAGGTAGGCGTATCCCTGTTGAGTTAGTGACCCACATACGAAGGTCTCAATCTGGTGCGGTAAAGCATCCACATTCAGATAACTAAGCAGCGTTTTGTTTAATGCCAACCTAAAAAGTAACCTTTTTTTTTTTTCTTCCTATTTTAACCCTCAGGGTTGTGTTCCCCACCCCTGTGGTAGTCAATGGGACTTGGCCCTCAGTTTCTAGAAACCGAAGCTGAGTAATGACCTCCGTACATTTTTTCGGGTTGTTTGTGGGGTATTCCCGATGTAATACAATGTTTTCCCTTCTTCAAAAAAGAAAAACAAGGGGAAAACCTAGGTGTCGACTCCGAGCACATCCAATGGCCTAACTCAATTAGTTAGGCATGCCAATGGCATTCAGGAGACCATGGATCCAGACCCCATAATTGCCTGCGGTACGCTTGGTGCCAACCAACTGAGATAGTCAGATGGATCCTCCCATTCGGTATTAGTAGGGTCTTCAACCAACATGTGTGTGAGTGCGAGTGTGAGCGGGTTGCATGTGGTGTGTGGGAAAGTGTTGGCCTTCGACACTGCTGTTACTCGATGGGGGTGGGGAAAGATAAAAAAAGGAGGTGCAACTACTGGCAAATCCTTTATCCTTGTGTTAGTCGGACCTCTACTGGCGGCCCCAACCCTGTACCCTAAACCACTAGGGCAAGGGGCAAACGTGCAATTACCTCCCTTCACTAAGAGAGGTATAGCTAGGGAGGCGCAACCACTGGGAAATGCTTTGTCCTTATGTTAGCCGGGGTCCATACTGGCGGCCCCAACCCTGCACCCTAAACCACTATCTTTTTCCCCCGAACATAACGCATATGCATTGTAAACGAATACAACGCATACGTTGCGTTTTATTGGTTTAATCTGCATATGCATTGTATTCGAGGGCAGTGCAACAACTTTTTGGACAGCAGGGGGCCTGGTCCAGGCTGCGTAGGCTCAGTTCTGGTCTGTGGCGGAGGGCATTACACAAACAAAAAATATCTTGTTATATCTTTCCATGTTCTAGCCCAAGATTCATCCCCCTTTTGCCATTTGAGACCTCCCTCCACTCCTTTCACCAAATGTGCAAAATGAGAATGAGTCTTCCGCTAGAACGCCCTAGCGACGTGCACAAAAGACAAAAATCATGGCAGTGTATCTTTCCATGTTATAGCGAAAGATTCACTCTCGTTTTGCACAACGTCGAGAGTAGTGGAGCAAGGTCCCAGGTCACACACACACACACACACACCTTTCTCATATACAGATGTGTATAAGAGACAGATACAACATTTTAAACATATATAGAGTTGGTAATGG
>BFEA01000048.1:4502579-4511967 GCA_003427395.1 Chara braunii
TATGTTTGAGCAGTTATGGGTTGCTAACTTAGCCAGGCCCTGTTGGGCCTTGCATGTGATTCTCAGAGCTTCTCACTGAATGTGCAAAACTAGAATGAATATTCCGCTAGAACATGGAACCATACGCCACCATATGTTTTGTCTTTTGTGCATGTAGTAAGTAGTGGACCAAGATTTAGGGCCGCTCCACCTATTCCTAAGAAAAGAAAAATGAAAAAAAAGAGAATCGCGTGCAGAGATCTGGCCTAGCGAAGTTAGTAACCCATAGCTGCTCCACAGACCTGAATTCAAATCCAGAGCATATATTCGGCCTGCCCACGCCTTACTTACACTTCAACGACCATCTCTGCTTCATGATGAGCTCTTGCCAGTTTTCTGCAAGGGTCCTTCGGAAAAGAGATTGCAAAATAGAACATGCACACACAATTTTTAGGCTTAACGTGGCCTCAATTTTTTTTTCGTTTGCACTCAAATTTTTAGAAGGGAGGGGGAAGGTTTGGTCATCACACCCTGCCCTTCCCGAATTTTTCTCCTGACCCCTATTTCGGGGATGCGCCGCATCACTTGCACCGCATCACGTGCGCGTGCACTCTACGCCGCATGTGCCATGACCCCGTGCACGGGATGCGCCGCAAGTATGATTCAACCATTTCTATTGTGTTTTTAGCATCTCTTCTCTTTCTTTTCTTTGGGCAGTCATATTCTAGATGTATGTGAAACTCGGAGAATGATTTCTTTGATAACTTATGAAAACTTGGTGAAGATGCTTTCCCCTTCCCATCTTTGCTCTATTTGGGTTAGAATGTTCCCTAGTTCTGCTTGGAAAGACTTACTAGATAGGAGAGCATTATTGAAGCGATAAAAGCTTTTGCCCAAATAACCTGTTTTAGAAAATCTAAAGGAGAGGGTGATAGCTTTGTGGTCTAAGCTATCGTAGTATGGTGACTCTTCGATTCTGCAGTTTTCAGTAACGCCTATTATGGATTCTGATATGAGGTAGAAATCCATCCTTGAGAACGAGGTTCTATTCTGGGTGGTTTTCCTTACGCATGATAAATGTTTTACATCCGGGTGTAGGAGCCTAAATGGACCAACTAAGTTCTTTCTTGTAATAAAATCTGTTAGATCTGGGTTATTTGATTGTTAGGATGGGTCACTGGAGTTGGATATCCTATCTAAGGATATGCTTTGTACAAATTTCCAATCTCCCCTTAGTATGGTGTGGATGTGATTTGGAATTAGGTTCTCTAGTGTGTAGAGAAATGATTTTTTTTCCTTCGGGGCATTGAGACCATAAATACCTAGGATAGCTATTTCTTCTTCTTTATATTTATATATAGTTTAATCGTTTTTCCTGCTGTAGTATCTTGCCTGTTATTGGCCACTTTAAGGTGATTACTTGTTGTTGAGTTCTGGTGGAGTAAGATAACTATTCCCGCCGAACCACTGTCTGTGCCATTTGCCCAGTAGGCTCTTTTCACATGCATCAGTTTCTTCTCTAGGGCTACCCTAATCTTTTGGTGTTACGTGTTTTCTGAGATGTGAGTTTCTTGTAAGCATGTGATATCTGGGGGATTTGGGCTGAACCAGCCAATAAATTTAGTTAGGTTCCTCCATTTAATTGGATTGTTTAGAACTGACGCTAGGCCGTTTACGTTCCATGATACACATGAGAGCTCGGGTTCTTTTGTAATTTTGCGTAGAATATCCTCCTCTAGGTTGGTCTGAATCTCTTTGTTTTCTTTGCAGTCCCTTCCTCTTGTGAGCCTTCCATGTTTTTGGATGGTTATTTAAAGGATTTTTAGTTTAGGAGGCGCCCTCCGACTTCTTGGTTCTCATCTCCTCCCTCCTTGCCCTTTCTGCCTTGATCGTACCCACAGTCTAATCCATGTTCTTTTCAAACCACTCTTCCCTCATGAAGGTGGCCATGCTGTGGGTAATTTTGTCCACCGCATCCCTGTGCCCAGTAGTACGTGGGGGATTTCACAAATCAATTCCCACGGTTTCCAAACCAGATCCTCTCTCAGCTGAGAGAGATGGTCGTAGATGACCATGTAGGATCTCATGTCCCTCATGTTGGATGTCCCATGGTCGTCCTCCCATGTTATGTTCAATCTCTCATCCTTGCCGGCTCTGCAGATGACTTGAGGGCGCTGATCTGAGATGTTTTCCCTCAAGAAGTGCACTGGCAATTCCAAGTCTTGGATGGTGACGACGGACAGTGAGGGGTAGACTGCGGTCTGCCATTCGCTTTTTCCAGGTTCATAGCGGAAAGGCAACAATGGGACCATTCGGGAGAGAGATCGTGTGTCCATGCTCGCTTGCAGACGAGGTCTGCTGGATTTTGATCTGCAAACATGTTGAGAGAGTGAGAGACCTCACGTAATTCTTGTTTTTGATCTTCCAAGAACCTAGTTTGTCCTTCCAAAATTGCAATCTGTCTTCTCAATTCCTTCTTCTGGTTCTTTGTCTGTGCCAGCACATCATTAGCCGTGCATATGATTTTCCCCTCTAGATCTCTTTGCGCCCCTTATCCTTCCTCCTTCTCTTTGATCTCTTCTTGTGATAAGCTTCTCGCGTACCCTCTCTCAGGTAGGAGTTGGGCCATTCCACGTTTTTGGAGGTTGAACTTGCCAATTCAGTTTCCATTCCATCCTCTTGGATGTCCACATACTGCGATGCCAAAAATTCAACGAAGTTATTCTTTAGTTGCAGCACATCGTAGGGATTAGGG
Source organism: Chara braunii (assembly GCA_003427395.1). Classification (NCBI taxonomy): domain Eukaryota; kingdom Viridiplantae; phylum Streptophyta; class Charophyceae; order Charales; family Characeae; genus Chara; species Chara braunii. The sequence goes on from BFEA01000048.1 coordinate 4,505,314, forward strand.
GAAGTTGGGATGTTTGTTGGGTTGTCTGAAGGCGCTGTTTTTTTCAGGCTATTGACGTGTCTGGAGTGAGCCAGTCTGATTTCCAAGTCTAATACTCTGGGGGAAAACCAGTCCAGGGTGGAGGTTTCTTCTTCCTCTGCTGGTCCCAGGTTGTCTTCTGTTGCCTTGCCTATCCTCAGAATGTCCAGGTGCATTTCACTGCTGCCCTCTTCCTTGTCCGTGTTTTCCATGGAGTCTTCCTCTTCATTCCTTGCCTTTCTTTTCGTTTGTCCTGAGTCGTTCCTTCTTCCTTTGTTTTTGTTCCTTCCTTCCATCTCATTCCTTGATTGCAGATTTTCAGGGTAGGCCTTTTCTGCTTCCCATGTTGTGGACTTCCCATGTTGTGGACTTCCCATGTTGTGGACTTCCCTGAGATTGTGCATTGACTGTTCCAGTTGGGTTGAGTAGCCCAAATTAAGCCTGTCATACTTGTGGGTTGTTCTGTCATTCCGCTTTCCTCCTTCGACTTGCCATCTGCTCTCGTGTGAGGGGAAAACATTTGGTTTGCACGCTGGTTCCAGGTCAGACAAAGTCCATATCCACGCTGGAATGTCCTTGAGATCGTCAAATACCCAGCCTGTGTAGGTTGGGTCATTGACGATCCAAATGCCCTTCATTGCTACTTTTACTATCATTGAGGGTGATAGCTTTCTTGTTTCTCCCTCGCGAGTATTCTGCGGGTAGAGAGGGTCGTTTCCCATGTGTCCTTTTATTCTGCATATGAAGCACATGGGATTCGACTTGGTGGAGATGTAAACTGTCTGGATTTGGTGCCCCAGTCTGAGAACCACTTGTCGGGGAGGTCGGGGGAGTTGTTGGCCTTGAGCTCGACACAAGAGATTCTGGAGTTGGCACTTGACGTCAGAAAGCCAGGAGTCGATGAGACCCATTCCACTAGGGGGCATTGGGGACAGGATTCTTTCAATCTTTCTTCCACTAATCCATGCATCCCGTTTGCTATGTTGTCAAATTGGATCCAGTAATGCTTGTTCATCAGTGCCTGTTTGTGCCTTAAGGGCCCTTGTTGTGCTGTTCTCTTCGGTCTCCATTTGGAGATTGACACCACTGACCCCTCACAGTAGAGTGCCTGGATTGAAAGGAGGTACTCTGCATATTCCGCATCAGCGCACAAGACTGTGACTGCATTTCTGCCCCTCCGTTCGTAAGCCACCTTCGGTTCCGTGTCCCTCATATTTTCTATGTTTTTGAGGGCTTCCTGGACTCTTCTTCGTTTTTCTGTTGGTGACCAATGCTTCAATTTTACCAGGAACGAGCACACAACAACGTGAGACTCATATAACTAATCTAAAACGGGTAGGTGCTCTTCGGGATACTCCTAGACTTCGACTTCCTCTTCTTCTCCTTTCACCATTACTTTGGAGATAATGGGGGCGACTTTTGTTTCCCTCACCATTAGATTTAGCACTTCCTGAATTGGGTCCTGTTCCTATTCTCTGAGCTTTTTTTGGCGCGCCACTTGTTGAGCTTGTGGCGGCAGCAGCAGACGTTGGGCGCGTAGCTGCAGCAGCAGATGCTGCTGCAGAAGAGGCAGCCGTCGAGGACTGAGAGTTCAAATTTTGCGATTAGTGGGTGGTAGCGACTAGGCAAAAATTTGGCCAGTAGTTCCCTACCCCTCCTGGGGTCGGGATTTTTCGCTACAGGGGGAGATCGCATGCCTGGTTGGGAAAGTGATGAATTTGGGTTTGATTCGTCCGGAAAGGGGGCTTGATAATCTCTGCTTACGAAGGCAGTCAACTACTGCCGAATAAAGTATTGTGATCTACAAATTGCTGTAGTGGATGGTATCAATGAGACTGTAATGGATGGGCTGTTCAATATTCGTTATTAATTTGGCATAATTAATGCAAATGATAATAATGTTAATATAGCTATAATGAATTGATGACTAATAATAAATAATAAATAACGATAATAATAATCCCAATAAAGATAACGATAATGAGGGTATTTATGAAAATAATACCCGTACCTTATGATAATAGTCGCTATACTGATGACGATAATAAGGGTGTCAAAGATAATTATTAATTAGTAATAGTGGTAATTATTAGTAGTAATAGTAATCGAGATGATGGTTGAGGGGAAGTGTTGAACTGTTTAGGTGTTGGCCTGGGGGTTGGTTGATGCTGGGAAGGACGATCTGTTGTGTAGAGAATGGGGGTGGTTGGCTGGGAGGGCTGGTCGGGGACTGAGACAAATGCCGTGAGCGGGGATTGATGGAGGGATTGATGGAGGGGTGGTACTAATTAAGGGGTGCGTGATTAAGAAGGGAGAGGGAGGAATAGGAAGGTGTGAGAATGGCCGGTGAGTATGAGGAGAGGGGGGAAAGATGAGTTTTTGTGTCTGGATTGGGGGTTGAGGCTAGGGGTCGGGTAGGGGGAAACAAATGAGGGTTGAGTAGAAGGTGTGGGGGAGAGTGTCGGAGTGAGGGGAGGGGGAAAGTGAGGGGTGGTAGTGAGGTCCGTGGGTGAGCTGGGGAGGAGAGGGACTGGGGGTTGCAGTTGGTCGGACAAGCAGAGGGTATGGCACCTACTAATGGAACCAAAAACTAATAATTAGGAGCTAGATAGTGCTTAATAATTAGTGCATAAGGAATGATGGGTATTAGGTAGTGGAAAAGAGTTAGCTGGGCTAAGGGGGGGGCTTTGGTAGGTGGATGGGGGTAGAGGGAGGCAGATGCGGTAGGGGGTTGGTGGTCGCGCGTGGGAAGATCACGATCGTGAGGTGAGAGTGCATGATTGCGTATGGATTCGAGGGTCGGGATATGAGTGATTGATTGGGTGGATTGTGGAGAGAAGTGGGGAATGGCGACGTGATCTGTGGGGTGTGTTGGAGATGTGAGAGCGATCAATTGCTTTGTAATTTCTAATCCGTTTGGTCCCGACTTTTCCTTCTATTCAGCTTCGTACGCTAACAACTCCCTTTCCTATCTGTCATTATGAATCCAACGAGTCGAAGGTGATACTGGTGCGGATGTCGACACTTCTCTGCCCCCTTAATGGCTTTGATGTAACTTAGGCCGGCCGCGATCGCTTCTCTGCGCCCTATTGGGCTTCAATGTGGCGACTGCGATGTCTTTCCTTCTTCGGCGATATCTCTTGAACAGAGTCCTGACCTGACGCGTTGGGGTTTGAGGAGATAGACGGGGTTGGAAAGAACCGTGGTGAAGTTGCGGCTTACCTTTTACTCATGAGGAATGCAGGTGGGAAAAAGTTTCACCTTCAATGATTTTGTTTGGCGTTACTTGTTTAATAACGATACTCCTCCTTTCCTCGGTTGTCACTCCTCATGGGATGTAACATTCCCATATGCTTTCCACTTGTGTATGTGCCCTTGCCTTCTCGATTGGGATCCACTCCTCCTCCTTTCCCCTTTGTTCTTTCTCGTCGCCCTTCTCTTGTCTTTTGCCTTTGTCGTTCTCCCCTCCGATTGTGTTTCACTCCTCCTCCTTCCTCTCTTCTCTGCTCCTCTTTTTCGGGATTCTCCACTTTCCCTCCACCTCCACTTTCCCTTTCGGGTTTAGTATCCTCTTGTTAGCTTTCTTTCTCCGCTATGCCCCCTCTCCTGGTGAGTTCTCCCTCTCCCTCGCATTCTCCCTTGCACCTATTTCTCTTTCCCTTTTAGGAAGCTTTCCTGTTCTTGTCCTTTGCCGCCTAACTCATGGATTCTTGTTTTCCCACCCTCTTGTTCGTCCCTATCCCTCCCGTTTGATGTCGAGGTCCTGTTGCTCTTTGTCCGTGGTGATGATGGCTTGGGTTATGGCTGCTTCCTCGCTCCTTCCTCGCCACTCCCGAGGGCGTGAATTCCTTGCTCGTTTTTCCCGCCCAGTTTCGAAATTTTTCGTGTTGGACGAGTCGAGGGCTTGCGCGTGGTAGGCCCCGGCGGGGAGCTGGGCCAACAGCGCGCAAAAAATTAGCGCAAGATATTGCCAACCTCAGGTGCTAGCGCGAAAAAATTCCTCGTCAAAACAAAGCCAATCTTCTGAATCGGTGTCCTTCCCATCTTAAACCTGGTTCCAATCTGCTTTTTGGGCTTGGCATTGCTGTACTCCTCTCAGCTAATTGCTGTCTCATATGGTTACATCCCTAGAGTAATGAGACGCCTGCTGTTTCCTTCTGACTACCGTAGCATTTACAAATAATATATGACCATTTGAACAAATTGCGAGGCTACGCCCGGTTAGCCCCTACGGGGCCCTATCTGCAACAAGGTCGGCCGCCCTAAGTGAAGGCAGGCACGACAGGCCCTTCGGGCCTCATTCTTCAGGGTACCCCGCATCGGGGAAATTCAGACAGTTGCGTTGCGCTAGTTGGTTGAATGAATCCAGGCCCTGGGCCGCCTGTGTAAATGAATGTGAAGCAGGCCCTGGGCTGGATACGGGTACCAGGCCAAACACAGGCCGAAAGCAGTTGGGCGCATGCAACCACTTCAGGCCCAAGGCCTGCTCTCTTCGTGATTGGGCCTGTGCCGACCGGGGGCCTACCGGAAACTTCCTGGACTGGACGCAGGCAGGCCACTTCGATATAGGGAAGGGCCTGCCTCCTCATTTGGCATTCGGGTGCTGGCTGCATGCTGCGTGAGCGCTGCTGGGTAATCCGCTGGCTGGCTGGCACTCACGCTCTCACGGGCGAGTAGGAGAGAGCACGCAGCCATAGCCAAGCTGCGCTGCTGTATGCTAGGTGAAGCGCAGGGTGGTCCTTGGGATGCTAGTGGCATCTGTGCGGTGTGGATCGGGGTTGTGAGTGTTACGAGAGACATACCTGGTGCTGAAGCGTGCGACATTGGTCGCCATATGCTCGTACATCGGGAACGCTGTTGATGTCATCATTCTGCTTCGTAGTATAGGCTAGATAGGATCTGCCACATGTAGTCTGGGCGCTGAGCGCCAATAGGATATCAACTCCGGTTCGTAGTTGATGATGATGGGACTACTTCAGCATTGTCAATTTTGAACTCTTGGTGTGTTCTTATTTGGTGTATCTCGTGATGCAAGTCTGCTGTGGTTCGAGGTCAAGACTATCTGGGCTCATATGTATGATGCTGTTTGATTGATGAAGTTCGCTAATGCTCATCTTCCTTGCAATTTGGTATCAGAKYTGYGGTACGATTGCGCTCATCTGGCGCTTGTCTTCTGCCTTATACGGTACATACATGCGGTCTGCTGGGAGAGTTTGGCCGTAAGTGGTGTGTAGTGAGGAGGGTGGAGACGAGTATGAAGGCGACCCAGGTGGTAAGGGGCATCGCCTGGAAGGCTAAGGTGTAAATATTGGGTGTTCGCAGTGTGATGAGAACTATCTGTTGGGTGATTGAGGCTGAGGTGGAACGGCGAAATGCTGGTTGTGCCGATGCTGTGACTGGTCATCGCAATCATCTTCAGGTCATCTGGTGAGATTATCTCTGTGGTTGGGGGCAGCATGAACGAGGTACGTTGCTCTTGAGCTTATCTACCCTCTTCATCACTTCTTACCGTGAGGTTGTGAGTTCTGTCTTGAGAGTCCTCTCATCGTGAGGTGTCGAGTGCGCTCAACCTTTAGAGTCGTGATTGTTCACAAGGAGCATCTGGGGGAAGACGGGCGGAGCTTCTTGAAGGGCCCTGGACGAAGCACTGGGTCACGGTCACCATGCCAACCCACTGGGTGTAGTACACGCATGCTTCGCTGCAAGTCATTGGTTCTGCTGCTTGCGCATGATAGGGGTTAACTCGAGTGTGGCAGCCTCTACAGACGCATACCAGACCGTCTATAAACATTTCTGGCTGGGGACTCGGCTCTGATCTGGCTGTGATCGTCGTCCTCCTGCGACGTAAAATAATTCCTGATGTCACTTGGGGGCGGACGTTAAATTGCCTCTTGATCAGCCAGATCATCCGAGTGGAAGGCTCGTCGGCGTACGAGGGTAAATAAGAGTGTTGTGGCTACCTTGCTCGACGATAACCCGGGGCACAGGGGTGGGACCGGATTGCACACCTTTGAGACACGCTTGGCTTCTGATGCAGAGAAACGTGACACCGTGACATTGAGAAGAACAAAGGGAGGGGTAGATTTCAGATGATAAGTTCGGGTTTAAATTCCAAACTGTAAACAGACCCGGTCAGTCAACATTATTTTTATTATTGATTAGTTAGATGGACAGCCATGTGACATCTGACAGACAGCATTGGTTTAGAATATTATTTATTCCTGATGCTTTCTCTGTTTGGGAACTAATCTTACTAAAAATAGTATTGACAGTAGGAACCTCACTTACCTGTTGACCCCAAATGAGATCTGTTCTAAAAATAGCCACCACTAATTAGTTGGTCTGTGTACTATGCTGCGGTAGGCATCTAGAATGATCTAGTGTGGACAGTGCACAGTGCTGTAGCCTATGAGCGACGTTGAGGACACCGGAGAGGACGACCACAGGACCTTACGATCGGCTAGAGGACCGGTATCCCACGTGTCTTTAGGACCGGAGGGTGATAGGGAATTGTTCCGCCGGCACAGGGAGAGGCAGCAACAGAGGAGAGCTAGAGCAGCCGAGGCCAGCAGGGCATTTGCTAGCGAGGCCAGTGCTATAGCAGCCATGGCTACCACAGCCATGAGCACGTCTGCG
>BFEA01000048.1:4517171-4529186 GCA_003427395.1 Chara braunii
AACTCACCCTGTCTTTCACGCCTCTAAGCTCGCTGCGTTCGAGGAAACTGATCAGTTTCCCTCTCGTCGGTCAATGCTGCCCCCAACCATGGACAGAGAAGTCGACATCGATGATATCGTCGACCATAGGGAGATGCCTGTTCAGAAGCCTCCAGGAAGGGGACATCCTCCAAAGCCAAAACTGCAGTTCCGTGTTTACTTCAGACATCACACAGATCCGAAAGAGGACCGATGGTTTACTCGGGAGGAATTGATGCAGACCGCTCCTCAAATCGTTGCCCGCTATGAGAAGGATGTATTGAAAGGAAAGCGGCAGATGGCTCAAGATTGATCTTCGCAGAGGACTAACGAAGATATGGAGGAGGGAATGCGAGGCTACGCCTGCTTAGCCCCTACGGGGCCCTATCTGCAACAAGGTCGGCCGCCCTAAGTGAAGGCAGGCACGACAGGCCCTTCGGGCCTCATTCTTCAGGGTACCCCGCATCGGGGAAATTCAGACAGTTGTGTTGCGCCAGTTGGTTGAATGAATCTAGGCCCTGGGCCGCCTGTGTAAATGAATGTGAAGCAGGCCCTGGGCTGGATACGGGTACCGGGCCAAACACAGGCCGAAAGCAGTTGGGCGCATGCAACCACTTCAGGCCCAAGGCCTGCTCTCTTTGTGACTGGGCCTATGCCTACCGGGGGCCTACCGGAAGCTTCCTGGACTGGACGCAGGCAGGCCACTTCGATATAGGGAAGGGCCTGCTTCCTCATTCGACATTCGGGTGCTGGCTGCATGCTGCGTGAGCGCTGCTGCGCAATCCGCTGGCTGGCTGGCACTCACTCTCTCACGGGCGAGTAGGAGAGAGCACGCAGCCATAGCCAAGCTGCGCTGCTGTATGCTAGGTGAAGCGCAGGGTGGTCCTTGGGGTGCTAGTGGCATCTGTGCGGTGTGGATCGGGGTTGTGAGTGTTACGAGAGACATACCTGGTGCTGAAGCGTGCGACATTGGTCTCCATATGCTCGTACTTCGGGAACGCTGTTGATGTCATCATTCTGCTTCGTAGTATAGGCTAGATAGGATCTGCCACATGTAGTCTGGGCGCCGAGCGCCAATAGGATATCAACTCTGGTTCGTAGTTGATGATGATGGGACTACTTCAGCATTGTCAATTTTGAACTCTTGGTGTGTTCTTATTTGGTGTATCTCGTGATGCAAGTCTGCTGTGGTTCGAGGTCAAGACTATCTGGGCTCATATGTATGATGCTGTTTGATTGATGAAGTTCGCTAATGCTCATCTTCCTTGCAAAATTATATACTCAATGAAATTACAAGCGCTTCGTAAATAAAGAAGTGTTCTTTCTAAATCAATAATAGCGATTTCATTTCATAATCTGTACAGATATGGCTGAAAGTCTGAAGTAGGTGTACGATTACCAAAGTGTCTCTCCATGAGGTATATGCCTGTTGTGTCCATTGTGCGCTGCACTGGTTTGCTTCGGGGCTGTTCATGGGGGTGTCTTTTCCTACACTGTTCTGTGACTTCTCATGTTCTGCTGGGATGCTCTATTTCTTCATACCTCTTCTTTCTCTAGCCCCTCTGCTACTTCCTACTTCCCGTATCTCTCTTTCTCCTACAAGCATCCCAATTTTCATCCTCCTGCTCCTATTCGTTGTCGATTGGCTTTCTAATTTCCAGTCCCTAAGGGTTGCGTGAAGGGTGGAGGGGATCTCTTCTCTTACCAGTCCAGGTCCATTGGAGCCGTTCGTCCTGTGCTTTTGTCTGTCTATCCAGGTCCCACCAAGCCGTGAAGTGTAGGGTTCTTCTGGTTATTTCTGCTACTAACCCCTCTTTTAGCCATGTCCCTTCAAATTCCTTCCAGATTCTGGTCTTCTTCAGATTGTCCTCTTCTCTCTCCATCTTTCCCAAGGTGCGTTTCCATCCTACTCTGATTTCAACTTCCATCATTCCCTTTGCTTCCTCCCAGGATTCCTTTTCCATAATTTTCTTGCTTCCTATTGTTCCCGCACATCTGGCTCTCCAGATTACCCATATGGTTGTTTTCCTTAACAACTCTATAATCAATCCGTCTTCATCTGAGATTAAGTTCTCCCTATCTATTGCGGTTAAGAGAAGTAAAAATCTGATGGGTATCCTAAGGAAGACAAGCCGTACCAGGCTTTTTTGCATATGTCCCAGAGCAATCTTGCATGTTGGCAGTTCAGAAGGCAATGTGCTTTCTTGATCCTGGTACATTCAACAAAGTTGGGAAGAGTCAGTTCTATCTTCGTCCTTACATCTAGACTCTGGCCAGGCGTTTACTGGGACGACCATGTAGATTATCAGCCATTGTACGCTCCTTACCCAATGGGGTCTAATTGATGATCCAAGGTATTGCCTGTACTACTCTGTGGTCATGCTGAGTCTATTTGGAGGTTCTTTACCCATCTTGCAACAATGGCCTGCTGCGGGCTTTCCTCTCTACATCTTATTTTCTAACCCTTCCCTTCTTCACTGTGTATTCGTGTAGAGCTATCCATTTTTTGGCTCTGCCTCTGAAATCAGACTGCACTCCAAACTTGCTCTTAACATGCACACACGAGCAAACCGATGGCAAACCAAACTCTTTCGACCCAGAATCAACAATGGGCTTGCACTTAAGCGGTTTGCTGTTCGTCTCGATCGTGCCAATGGTCCGAGTGCTCGCTACTGACGAGCTTCTTCTTCTGATGCTTGTCACGGCAGGCATTGTCGCACTGGAGCGCGACTATGCGATAGCACTTGGTTTTGCTGAGTTACTTTTGGATCACCTGTGCATGGACGAGATTGCAGCCCGATTTGATATGCATGGAGTATAGGCATCAGGCGGGGGAGGGTACTGGCGAAGAGCAGGTGGACCAGACACAGTATACCTTCCACGTTCGTGCATTCTGACTCGATCGACTTATCGATAGGACGGACGTAAGGTGGGTTGCGGGGATTAGAGGCTCACATGTTGACTGGGGTGCTGGCTAATGCACCGTACGAAGCAGCTATAAGGCCAGCCGGCGTGGTGCTCTCTCATTAACCAGGGCAACGAGGGAAGGAGGCTGCGAGGCCGTAGCCTTACCAAGTGGCTAATACGTCGTGTAACCAGTCGAATCGAAAGGGCTTGAGGCCAGTCACGAGCTGGAAGCTTACCTGTGGGCCGGTGTATTGCCCGCCCCGTCATGCGAAGTTACTGAGAGCCAGCCATTGGAGTACAGGCTTGCCGATTAGCGACTACGTAGCTCGTTCTCCTACACAGGACAGCGCGAGAGAGGGAGTAAGCCGTAAGACTGAGGACTTACCTGCTCACTGATGCGTTGCCTGAAGTGAGGAAATTGCAGGCCCAATTGCTAACCAATGGGCCGCCTATCGCATTAGTCGAAGCGGCCAGGAGAGTCAGCCACGGGTTGAAGACTTACCTCCCGACCGCATGCTGCCCATCGAGCCAGTGACAGTGAACTAAGGCCAACCGTGAAGTTGTCGAATTTGCAGATTAACTGGTGCGCTGCCCTTCAAACCAGCCGGAGTAGTGTGAGTCCAACCATGGACTGAGTACTTGTTATAGCTTGGTGAGGGCTACATAGCCTACATCTGCGCACACTCTGATGCTGCAAAGCCAGCGAGATCACACTACCACTCTGCTGCGGCGTGAGAGAGAGAGGGTTGTGTCTTTGGCCCACGACCCGTGGCTCGAGCGGTGGCTAGGGCCTTTCCGGACCACAAGCTTTTGTGGGGGGGGGGGCTGAGCTTGTTGAAGGGGAATATTATTGCGGATTGGAAGGTCGTCAGGGAAGTCAACAATTAGCAGTTGTGTTTAGTTGACCAAGCTGCAATTGCGTTTTGGGCACCATTGCGGGGCCCTCAGGCGTATCAAGGAATCAAGACCCTCTCACGCGAGTTTGAGAGCACCTTTCTTGGATCTGAGAGTCTCAAACCTATCTCCTTTTACCCTTCTGACTCTAAGTCTAATCCTAGTTATGACAGGAAGGCGGCAGGCGGGGTTGCAACCCGTAGGACCGCAACAAGACTGTGTGGGGAGTCCACCCATCGATTGCGGGACGTCTGCCGGAACCTAGGCGAGGTTCTGGAGGCAGGGAACTGATTGGCATATCGTTTTCTATTTGTATGAACCCCCTATACCCCTGTTTAACTATCTCCCTTTAGTTTGACTGATTGTATGCATGTGTTCCCCTATGATTTTGCTTTCTTTCGGGATTTAATCAGACTAAATGAAAGGAATGCGTATGAAAAGCTTAAGTTTCTTCTTTATTTTTGACTGAAAGCAGACTAAGGGATGAACTCGGGGAAGGTGGGAGGAAGGCAGTTTGGATGTGTTTGACCGGGTCAACCAAGGACTGGGCATTGTTTCTAAGCTGAATGACTCAGGGCTATGTTTATTTGACTGTTTTTCTGAAGGACCAGACATTGTTTCTAAGTTGAATGACCTGGTTGTTGTGTTTAATTCTGAGGGTTTGCCTGACGGACCTCTGGGACCAAGCATTGCTTCTAAGTAAATGGCTTGGTCTGTCTGTTTCTTTTGGGGTTTCTAACTGAAGTTGGACTACAGAATCCAACTTCATGCTTTGAATGGTTTGAGGATAGACTGAACATTGTTTCTAAGCTGAATGGTTCGGTCTTTTGTTTTATTTTTGAGGGAGGATTTCTAGTCTAAGGCTAAACATTATTTCTAAGCTGAATGGTTTAGCATGAAAACCACGCACATAAGAATAAACTGAGTATAACAAGAAGTATCTTTTCTTATATTTGCATGTGAACTGACAGTTGAACATTGTTTCTAAGCTGAATGGTCCAACACTAAGCCATATCATTAAGACTAGAAAGGAAAGTGCTGAGTATAATTGGAAGTAATCTGGGCAAGCTGAGCATTGTTTCTAAGTTGAATGGCTCAGTCCCCTGCCCATATTTTCATTTCTTTTGAAAACAAAGTCAGAAAATTATTAAAGTTTGACTATTAAACAGTTCAGGGCGACTAAGCATTGTTTCTAAGCTGAATGGTCTAGTCATATGCCCAAAGAAGAGAAAAGTAGTTGTGCAACTTGTTCGTGTATATTCTAAAGGCATGCTAGACATTGTTTCTAAGTTGAATGGTCTAGCTCCATGCCATATGTAAGCTGGGTATAAGGGCTAAATCATCCGAAAGTTCCATGAACTATCTACGAGGATTTTTACTTGGGGATGGTGATAGTACTTACCTTTGTGGTTTGACCTGCATGTGACTGAGTGAGATTATTTACTTAGCTTGAGTTTCTGTTTGATAGGTACTTGCTTTAGCTGCTCGCCACGTGCTAGAGCGATAAGAGTTAGTTCAATTTCTGCATTTTCTGAGCCAAGTTTATTCTACTTAGGTCGATTTCTGCATTTTCTGGGATCATTTGTTATACTTGGTTTTGTATAAATTCTGGTAAGCCATTTTCTCTATGGGAAGCGCTGCTGGAATTTCTACAAAACCAAGGAGTTAGTTAGATTTTGTTTTTTCAAAGTTCAGCTTGTCTAAATTTTTATATATGACTTAGTAAAAATATGAAAAGTCTTATTTTCTAAAGAGAGTGTTGCCCAATTTTTTACTAATTCAAGGAGTCAGATAAAATTGGACCTCGAGAAATCAAAGTTATTTATATATTTTTGAACTTAGCTTTGTATAAATCCTGGAATAACACTTTTCTAAAGGGAGCGCTGCCGAAATTTTTACAAAACTAAGGAGTCAGTTAAATTCTGTCTTAGTTGAACTGAGGTTTTGTTTCTGGGTTCATATCTGACTTAGTAAAAATCTGGAAAGTCTTCTTTTCTAGTGGGAGTGCTGCCCAAATTTTTACTAATTCAGGGAGTCAGGCAAAATTTAACTTTCCAGAATTAAAGTTTGTTTTTGTTTATATATTCAAGCTAGTATAAATTTTGAAAAGACGCTTTTCCTACGGGAAGAGCTGTCGAAGTTTTCCTAGTTTAAAGGAGATAGATTATATTTTGACAGGTGGCGATTCTAGCGATCCGCCCTGAATAGAAGAGATGCTACCATAGGTCTACCTTGCGTTGGGCACTGACTTAGAGGTAGGCCTAGGCTTAGCTTGTAGGAGGACCTTGAGTGAGAATGTGCTATGAAACTTTATTCTCCATACACTTATGAATTTAACTTAGGTATTGGACTGTCATGTGTTACAGGTCCTCTTGATCGTCTGATTCAGAATTTGGGCTAGATTCATCTTGATCCCACAAGGATCATCTTCTGTTATCACTGATAACAGGTCATTGCCGATTCGTCGGTCTACGACTCAACTCCAATCAACACGCAATACTCAACCTAAAAGATTTTAGCTTTGGTGATTTCTATTGTTTTATTAAGGTTTTCACCTGGGGTTTTATTGAATGGCCAGTTGACAAAGGTACTGAGTATTTAATTATAGAAGGTTGGACAAAGGTTGGGGCTTGCATGACTAAAGTGAGGGGTATGAGCATAGAGAATGGTTGAAGTTGACCCCGTGTAGTGTGTGGGCTTCTATTGACACTTTCATGTGATTGCAGGTATGTTTTGTGGTTCGGACTTTGGATTTGACTGCCTGCGATCACATACGTATATATATGGATGAAAAAAGTCCCACTGTGACTGTGAGAAGTGATCGTCACATGCTTTATGTATGTGACGGTCCCCCTTTACATATATATATATATACATATATATATATATATGTTTGGGTGTTTCGCGTGGCCTAAGGAGTGCACGCTTAAGGGTTTAATTGGGGTTGAGATTGAGAAAGGAAGGGAAAGTCCCTCCCTTTACTGTTGTTTACTTCTTAAAGATTTTCTTGGTCGAACGTTGGTCCTGGGCCTGGATTTGAGGTCATTGTCCAGGACATCCCAAGTCCTAAACTCTGCATGGAAGGGATCACCCCCCCGCGCAAAGCCTATTTGCACTGCCTACTGGGACACTCGACCTAAAAGCCGGAGGTGCCGCGGAGGCCGCACGACTGTTCCTTCAGCCGTGCAATATCGTGAAGGGGTAGACCTTCACGATACTTCGAGTTTGACACTTGAGTGTCATAAGCGGTACTCGAACCCACGAGGGACCGCTTGATTATGGGCACTACATAGTACGCCATCATTGTGACTGCTTGGATATTCATACATTTCTAGTCGATATGAGAAGGCCCTGCATCCGCGCGGTTTTATACTAAGTCTCGATATGAGCAGCTCATCCGGTTTCCGCATCGGAAAGGTATGGGATGGCTACTGAAGGGACTAGGAGGGTAGTTGTGTTTTTTTTTCTGTGTCGTTCTGTATATGTGTGTGTGCGTGCGTGTTTTAATTTTTATGTCTTTAGAGTAGTGTACGCGTGGTGTGTAGGATGCGTCCTAGTCGACCAACGACGGGTCGCGCTTGGGGCCTCAACCCCCCCAAGGCGTTGGTTCGCGTGCGGTTCCAATAGAGGCGTAAAACCGCGCGTACCCCCTACGCTACAGCGAACGAGAAACGCCCTCGGCTGGTCCACCTCTGCGATTGCAGCTAATTAGCTTCGTACTGTGGACTCGTAGCTCGACGGGGATACGCCCACCGAAGGGAGGTGACAACTCCTGTAAGGTGGAGGTAAGTCGTGCCTCGCGTAGGCCCTATCCTGTTGTAGGGGCTCGCGAGAGGTATGGCTGGCGCACTCGACCGGAGTGGCTTGCGGAAGCTCCACGTGCATTGCGACGAGGATCAGACCAACTCCTGCGTGACGAGGCCAGGAGGGTCCCCCCCCGCTTGTGCGGTGCTGGACCGATGCGCTCGACATCGCTCCCGACATAGTACACGCTTACGAGAGGGTAAGAAAGGGTAAAGGTCCTTTCTTGAGTTAGAGTGTTCTCGGGGGACCTCAAATTTAGGACGGCGGGAGTGAAACGGTTTCACCAGTTGACACGACCGTTGTAGACACTGAGATTCGATCCCTAGACCTGCACCTGAACCCTATACATTGACCCCGTGTTCTGAGTGAGTTGTGAACTCGTGATCTGTCCCTTAAACCCGTAGGTTAGTTAGCAGGTCTGGTCGTTAGCTGCCAGGACTTGATCCACAAACCTTCGTGTTAGTAGGTTAGTATGTTACCGTTAGACTTGCTCGGGCCCCTTTTGGAAGTCTTTTCCTGTCTTTGAAGGCTTAAGGGTCGCTTAGTCCGTAGGTTGTGGTGGTAGAGTCTAGAAGGTCGTAGGCTTGTCAGTCAGGAAGTATCAGGCAAGTGGGCAAGTGGTGAAGGGCTGCATATGACTCGGATAAGTCCTTATATTCTTCCAGCAGACTGGCAATAATGAGATGAATTTTCTCCTCTTCCTTTGGCTTGTCAGAAACGGGTCTAATGTAGGCTTCGAACACTTGCTCTTCGAGCTGCTCCTTTCGCACAAGTTTGGCAAATGCACGAGCGATGAGGCAGCAATGTGCGAGGGGATTATCTACCCCAGACTCATGGTACAGGCAAACTTGCTTAACTTCGCATGACGGACTCGGGAGCTTGCACTCGTGCTTTCTAAGGTGCAAAGTGGTTCCTGCTGCCTCTCCCCAATCTGTACCCAAAACTAAATTGCACGGGAGATTCTCTTCTACGAGAAGAGTCAAGGAGTGATGAACATTCTTTACTTTCCCTTCCTTCGTTGGGCGGAAATACGCTTGGACTCCTTTGACTTATTCCTCAACTTGCATCCTACTGTTGTCTGTGAGGATGCTGACTACAGGTTCCCTCAGTTGTTTGACTTTCAGTCCGAGCCTTAACTTTTTCAACGCCTTGCGACTAATATAACTCCTAGTCACCCCACTATCTATAACAACTCCTACTCTAGCTCTAAAAATCTCTGCGTCTACGAGGACTAATTGTCCTTTCCATTCTCCTTCATCTTGGACCAGGCTTGCCTCCTCTCCTTCAATTCATCAGCTAAGCCTGTGAGAGAAGCGTGTAGAGAGACTATGGCACAAGCTGTCTCTGGACAACTTACTAGACGCCGGCCGACAACCTCTGCCATGGAGATATGTGGAGTGGGAGACTCTGCTTTGCGCGCACACTCAGATCCACATACTCCTAGGGTAGAGGCAATTGCGACCCCTACCGACGACTGTCTTTTGCTGCCCCAGAAGCAACACGACTCCTATACTTGGGACAAAATTTGATGATGTGGCCAGGATCCCCGCAGAATACACATTGAGACCTATCTATACGACCCTGCCACACACTCTGCTCAATTCCCAAGTCTTCCCAAGGTCGTCCCTCGGCCCGACCTGGGTGCCACCATCCCTGTCTGGGAGGTGACCGACTCTGGCGTGGACAGTTAGACGGGGGACCTTGAACCCTGCCTCCCTCTTGACAGTTCCTGTTACCGCCAACCCCCTGGCCGTCTTGCCCTTGGCCACCTAGGGCCCGACCATTCCGGCCAGGCCCTCGTCCTCCTCTTTGCGGCCTCCCTCCGGCCGCGACAGCAACGTAGGTTCTCCCCTGGTCTACACTACTGCCTCCCTCCTCAAGTCCCCACTCAATGTCTGAGTAGGGAACTTCCTTTGCACCAACTTCTTCCATCGTGAGAATTAGACTATCTTTGGCCTTAATTTGGCCTGAGATGCTGCGTCCCTTCCATGTTTTTCCTTTTGTTAGATCTTTGTGCCAAAATGCGGTAACTAGCGATGCTTGAGCGGCGAAGGCTACAACCTCCCTACTGAGCACATCGTAAGTCATCCCTGGTTGTTGCTTTTTCTCAAAGAAATGCCCTTGCACATGCTCGAGCAGGGCACGATAAAAGAGTTGGAGTAGCTGGGCATCAGTTACTCCATGCCCAGGCATAACGATCAACTCATCCATAGCCGATTTGAGTGCATGCACACTCTTCCACTGGCGTGTATGGATCATCTGTAATTTATCAGAGGCCTTAAGCCCCCGCGTGATGTCCGAAAACCGTTCCCTAAGAGACTTAAGGAACTGAGACAAAGGCGTGAGTCTTGAATACGTGACCATATCATTGTCACAATTCGCGGCCCGCGCTAGCGACTTCGCAAAGCTGGTCGCTTCGTCTCGTAATGCCTGGAAGGCCACCAAAACATGGTCTTCTGGTGCGACACCCTGTAAGTTCAGGTAGGAGTTTACATTGGCCTCCCAATTGTCAAAGTCCTCTCCCTTCTTTCCATTGAAGGGCTTAGGGAAACGGACCTTGACCTTCTCGCGGCGTGGGGCAGACTCCTCTTCCTCGAAAGCCGCCATCTTGGCACCCTCAATGGCGCTCGTGCAGAATTTTTCAGTCTTACAGATCGCGAGGTGGACTTGGTCCGTTAAGTACTCCATCATATCACGTGCAAAATCTGTGAATCCAACGCGCATCGCCTCTAACATGATATCATGACTACGAAGGTGCTGCATCTGCTCGCGCTGCGCGGTCATTAGGGATTCTACACTATGTGTCAAGTATCAAGCTTAGTTGCTATCTCAGTTTCTTCCCTGATCTTCCCCATCCCGGTCTCTGCTGCTTTTAAATCCCTTTCTGTCCTTTTCTGTCGTTTCCATACGTCTAACTCTCTCTTGGGATAAACGCCATTTCCATGCCAACTGTTGTTCTTGCTCCTTCGCTCTTCTCCGCAAGGGTCCCTTTCTGCCTCCAACTCCGTTCTTGCCGCTTCTCTCTCCTCTGGGGGTATCACCAACTCGGTCTCTCGATCTTCCCCCAGCTTGATGTGCGCCACCCACTCATCAATCTTCTTATCTACCTCCTCTCAGTCCTCTGGGGAGGTTCCACTCGTACTCGCCTCGCCCCTCCTCTCCAGCGGCTCCTCTTCTTTAACTTCTTCTTATTCCTCTACTTCTGCCTCTATTGCTGCTATCTTCTCCCCCTGCGCCTTCTTCCACCTTTCCATTTCTTCCTCCATCTGCTTCTTCTTCGCCTCATGTTCCTCTCGCATGGCTACCATCTTCGCCTGTTTAATTAGTTCCCTCTTTTCCATCTTCTCCTTTCTTTCTCTCAGAAGGGCGACAACTTTCTCTTCTTGCTCCCTACTATAGGGGGTGGTACTAACTCTGGACCTGGTGGTCACCATGGTGAAAGTGCACAATCAGAGACGATTCCGCTCCTCAACACGTAGACCTACCAGTTTGGACTCACGTCTAAAGGACTTCCTATCCGCTACTCGCATCTCTAGGCTGTCACTAAAGGACTCACTGGCTGATCAGGAGGCATTTAAGGAGATCCCCCATAGCCCCTCAAGACTTCTTTAACGTCGCAGACATGACGACGCGATCAGCTGAGTCCTCTCAAGACTTCGACAGCTTGACGCACAACCCACAACTCGGAGTTCGGGCCTACCACGCCACACTGACCAGGCCGCCGGTCAGTACTGGTCCTTGGGGGTCTTGTTCTCGGGACGTGTCAGTCGTCAGACGCGGCCTTTAGCCTTACTAAGTCCTCTGTGGGTTTGGGCTCGCAGCTCTACGACCACATCCATAGAGTCCTATCGACCTGGACAAAAGTGATAGGGAGATATGACTGACTTTGACAGACCTGACGTCAGCAAGTACCAAGGTGAGGGTGCACATCCACAGGGTAAGGGCTAGGCCAAGGCTTGGAGGGATAATACTGCTCGTGTTCTTGCTCCAGCTTGGTCAACGCTCTGGTCAACACGCTGGTCAACAATCTTGGTCAACACTCCGGTCGGCCTTGGTCAACTCCGGTCAACTCCGGTCAACGCTGGTCAACCTCCCTGGTCAACCCTCCGACCTCCTGGCTATGGTGGTCAACCTTCTCCTTCGTCGCCCTCTTCTTCTTACATCTTGGCTATGGCTGCTTCACCTCCCTCTTCATCAACTTCCTTCTTCTTTCTCTCTGCGTCACTTCTTCCTCTTCTCTTGTTGGTCGTCTTCTTCGCCGAGCTCGGCACCTATGGCTGGCGTCCGCTGTGGCCTCCTTCTCCGTCTCTGTCTCTCTGTCTCTCTCTCTCTCTCTGTCTCTGTCTCTCTCTCTCTCTGTCTCTGTCTGTCTCTCTCCCTCTCTCTCTCTCT